>JADFUC010000213.1:0-281702 GCA_019722365.1 Lithospermum erythrorhizon
ATGTTGTACTACGTTCAGTTACGTATTGCTATATTATTTTTCATGCTTTGATGTTTTCATTGGCTTGTACAAGAAAAGTGGATAATTCTTCTTGTTTTTTAAAATCTTATGCCACTTGAACATTGCCTTTTGGTTGGTAATTTTGTTTCAACCACGTGCTTAAATTCGTTTCAAAATTTAAGTGGTTTGAAAAATGTCTTATACTCAATTGTGTTTGGAATCTATTATTTTATGAGTATTTGACTTACTTATCATTTGAGATGTATTATACCAAAATATTTATCCTAAATACATTTCTTAGGACTTTTTCACAAAATCAATATGTTCATGTCTCCCTATGACTCTTTTTGAAGAGGATTTCCTAGATGATTGTAACTTCCATATGCTTTAGAATTTTTGTTTAAACTTGAGTGTTTGAAAGTTATTGTGATTGCTCCTAGACATGTCCTTTTAATGGTATATGTAAACTTTTTTTATTAAGAAAGGGAAATGCTTTACTTATCTTTGATAGGGAGGAGCAATCAATAAATGCAGCTCAATGTGTCCAAATCGTTTTATCCTTGAGACATTGATTCTTAGCCTAACTTTTTTTAACAAAACCGTATGCTTATTTTCACTTTTCTTGAGTTTTTTTTTAAAACCGTGTACCATACGGACCATTACTGTCATCTTTGTTCCTAAATGGTTGTCCAATGAAATCCGTAGATTGAGGAACTCCTCTTGCACAAGGTGATATTGTATTTGAGTCTTGTCGTCCCTAAGAGAACATTTGTTCGAGGCACGAATTGAAAAACTTATTCTTTGAGGAGATGATCCTATACTTATTCTCTTTGGAGTTTTTCAAGCTTCTTAAAGAGAATTGGAAACAATATTATCATATGTCAATGTTCTTACTTTGATTTTTTGATGACATATGTTTAACATCACTTGTTCTTATCGATTATACCTTGAATTGTTTTATGTGATGTTGTATACACTCGCATTATATTTCATTGTATATCTTAACTTTTTAGCATTGTATGAAATATGTCAATGTGCTTAAATTACTACCATTGATTGACATGTTTGTGGTACCTTTTTGATGTAACAAATAGGGGAGATGTATGTGATGCCACCGCAAGAAATTTATATGTTTATGTCACTTCATATTAGTCTTCTTAGCTAGCATGTAAATTTAAAAAAACCGTGTCTTTGTACTTAATCATATATTTAGTTTGTAGCGTGTTTGGCATCAATGTTTGTCATCATCAAAAGAGGGAGGAGTTTGTTGGATAGAGTCACATACACCTTATTTTAATGATGACTTAAATATTGGTGTACTATCTTTATGTGGGCTCGAGTTTTTTATTCCGTAGACATGTTAGAAGCGTATTAGCTAGGATATATAATTGATAGTCATATCAGTAAGCACAAGATCAAGGCATTGAAGACAATGAAAAAAAATATCATGGGCTTAAAGATGCTTTGTCATTGGATAGACTTAAAAGGTCAGAGTGTGGTGATGATGATGAAGGATCAACCGCCTTAGTCGTGAGGACTTGAAGAAGCTTAAAAGAAAGAATAGCGTTTGAAGGCAGAAGAGTCGATCATTAAATGGGTCATGAAAGGACCAAGAAGTAATGAAGAAGAGTTAATAAGAATCAAGATTGGAATGAATTGAGATTTGAAGAAAATTTGGAACTTAGGTAAAAGTCATGGCTTGAACCTTGCTTCGCTTTTCTTAACTTTGATTTGATTAAAACTTTTTAAGTAAGTATTTTTGACAAAACATTTATCAAAATATTTATATTTTAAAATGATATTTGTCAAAATATGAAATTTTCAAGTTTGATCTCATTTTCTTAAAGAGTTTGAAAAGAGCTTTCCAACGCATTTTGAATCGTCAAATCGGAGTTATAATGACGGGGAAATTTTTTAGGTTGGACCGTAGTGGCCATAAGCTCTCAGTAGTCTCGATGGATCGGAGTTTGAAGACCAAGCGTAAATACCCCATCGGGACCTTGAGGGTCTCGATGAGGTCTCGACAGAGTCGAGAAAATAGCCGTTTTAGACGTTTGAACTCCATTTAATGCCTATTTATCCACATTCAATCTCTTTCGTTTCCCAAGCCTTTGCACAATATTTTACAATAATTTAAAATAAATATCTCATTTTTAAAATATTAAAACTCTCATAGACTATGCTTGATTAGATTATTGAAAAGAGTTTGATTGGATTTGATTCATAAATTTCAAAGAGATTAAGGCTAAAGAATGAACATCTGAAAGTGTTTGGTAAAATTGCTCAGAGGAATTTCATCGTCTCAAGATACTAAACATTCATATTCAAAGGAGATTCAAACAAGCTTCAATATCATATCTACTCAACAAGGAGTTCATACAAGCTTCAATTTATTATCTACTCAATTAAGGAGTTGTAAGTTGTGCTAAACATTTGTAATCCAATTGTAGCTCATTGAGGAGCATTTTAGATTGGGATAAAACAATCATCTCTATTTCTATAGAGATATATCCCATTAAGTTAGGATTTGTCTTTTCCATACTAGAGGCTCGGGTTCGAGGGTGTTGTGAGGCTTACTCAAGCTAGGAATCGGGGAGATTGTCGTAGTGTTGAGGCTAGTGCTCAAGCAATAGGACATAGAGTGCTCGAGGTAGTGGAGTTGCATCTCCGACTTGATTGGGTTGAAATCCTAGGGAGATTCCTTGGGTTCTTAGTGGTAGACTAAGAGTTGAAATCCTAGGTTGCGGCTTGGGTTCTTAACAAGGAGTTAAGAGTTGTACGTTGGTTTGGACTTCACCAATTTTTTTGAAAATGCGGACTCGTGAATTTCTAGTAAGCCTAGGTGTAGGAAGCCTTGGAGTGGGGGATGTAGATTAGCGAACCTCTTAAAAATCTGAATTAATGAGTTTGCGTCTTACTACTCTCTTCTTTTTACTTTATTGTTTATATTATTTATATGCTACAATTGCTAGGATTATATTATATACTTGAATATGATATTAATTATGTATGCTTGCATATAATTATTTAAAATGTAAATTAAATTTGTATTTCCGAATCTCCATAATAGATTTGATCAATTAAACTTAATTTTTTTATTTCTGCATTGGTTAAATTATATTATTTATTTGATTTGTATTTGCATTGTGTTTCATATATCAAATCAAACATTGTTTAAAAGGAATGTTAATATTTATTTTAGCCTATTCGGCGTTGTTTACAAATTGCTAAGTAAATATTTCGGTAAAATTTGTAATACGCTTTCTTAAAAAAGTCAGCAGTCCAAAGACCTCTTAAACCTTATTAACCACCCCTCTAAGGTTGTCATATAGGCTAACACCTCTTTGTTTAGTTTATTTTTCGATAAGGCATATAAGATCGTATTTACTACACAACTTTTTAACTTTATATTATTTTTAGGACAATTAATGCCTCTAATATTCCTTATCACGAATCTTCATTTTAGAATTTTGGGAGAATGTATATCTTGCAATCTATTACTTCTTTTTGATTGAGAATTTATTTGTCGATTGTTGTTTTACAACATTCCACACTACTTGGATAGATTGCGGAGACTCCATAGGCTTCATAGTTAGTCTTGTGATCTAGAGTTCCTGTGCAGCATGATCGTACCACATGAGGTTCAACCTTTTCAAGCTCCAGCACACAAAAGTATTATTTGTTTGTAGCACAACTTCTGAAAAGGGGCCAAGGACACTCATAGGGACAATTGTATTCAAAATTGAGTCTTCAAAGATCCCGATGATTCTTGGCCTGATTTCAATGTCTTGCGTACTCAGCGACACATTACCCCCAATGGATAATCTTCCAGGAGGAATTGCAGTATGTTACACTCACTATTGTAAGCCTCGTTGCTAGCTTTAGAGACCTCATCCAATAGGTTCAACCTTACGAGTAAAGGGCTACTAGAGGCTTGTTAGGACTAACAACTTCTAACCTTAATTTTTCCCATCACTTTCATTTATGCACCCACCAAAGAGGTTCAACTTTATCACATAAGGAAGTGCAGGACAACATCAGGAACAAATCTATCACTTGACACTCCATTTCCATTAAAGCCTAGTTGTTGACTAGAAGAGGCTTAGAAATAGCTCTCACACTTTCTGTTACAAGCATGATTGTTACTTAGACTTTAGGAGGTGTTCCACCATGATAACAATGATTATTGTCAACGCCCAGACTTTTACCCAATCGTACATTCGAAGGATCCCTCATACAACACCTTTTGACAAAACTCCTACCTAAATCATCCATGAATGGTAGATATTCGGGTAATACATTACCGACATCAATTTCCACGTACACACGTGCAAAAGCATTGCAGCTCGAGAGCTAACATGGCACTATCGGCCATGAATGGAGTACTGATAGCTTCAATCTTGCTTAGCATTTCCTCATTCTAAAAATTGGAGAGTCGGGCTTAAATTTTTACCTAAACGGGGAACCCTAATTTTTTCCATTTCGATTAAAATCGGCATTACGTTTCCATGCCTTGATTATCAGAGGCCTCCTAGCAAAGATCCAAGGACCAGCTTCAAGCATACAATCACGATCAAAATCATACTTGAATTGAAAGGCTTATTAGCAACGGATAGGCATGTAGCGATTCAAACCCAAATTGACCCCCGATTTTAGCCCATGAGCTTCTCAATTTCTTCAAAATTTGGGCGAAATCCCATAACATAGCCATATGCAACTTGAGCTCCACTATTTACCTTATGACACATCAATTGCTTTGTATCGGACCACTTGTTTTCCATCAGCCACCGTGAGGAGGTGGAAATAGTCTCGAGCGAGTTTTTGATTCAAAGCGATTTTTGGATGGAGATTTGGTTTAAGGAGAATTTGGGAGCATTTTCTCACGATTCTTTGTTTCCGGTAGTTTTGTCAAAGGGTTTGTGATTAGATTCACATTATACAAACAATTTGTTTGTCCAAAGGTTTATGATTAAAAACAATTTTATTATTTAAAATTATTTTTATAGTATTTTAATTATTTTAGCATTCTAAAATATATTTTTGGAACATATCTAATTGATAGCTTAATATTGAATTAGTGGTGAAACTTCACGAAGCAGTGCAAGTCGGCGCCCCAAAGAGGAGAGGGAGGACAACTTCATAAACCTAATTAGGTAGGTGGAGTAGTTCATTAGTTTATAAGTAATGAATTCTCTTTTTATTTTGATGTGAGATCTTTCGCGTGTGACTCTTGAGTTATTAGGCCAAACTCAGCAGTCCCCCACCATGCTTGAGGTCCTCTTTGTTTGTTTTTGTTTTTGGCCCAATTTTAAATCGCCATACCAGGTCACATGTAACTTCTGACTTTGATACCATGTGAAAATCCACGAAGCGGGGGTAAGAGTACGCACTTCAAAAGAGGAAGTGCACATTTCATAAGCAATATGAGACTCATTCTAAACCAATTGCTATTAGATTGAATTTAGGCTCTTTGGTTTATAAAGTAGTGAACTTCTCTCCCAGGATTTTTTTAATGTGGGACTCTCTCAATGTGAACTCTAATTTATTATGAGACAAATGCAGAACATAATTCCCAATTGGCTATAGTTGATTAAGTGCTAAACCATGCAATAGGCGTATCTCCTAATTAATGGTTTTGCTAATTGTCTCAATAAAAAATGTGGTGATAAGGAAATGTAGTACTAGATCAATTAGTAATGCACGGATTCGTTAGATCAGCTAATTAAATAACCAATGCATGCACCGATTCCTTACAATAGAACATTATAATTTCAAGCACGTAGACTAACGGTAAAGAAGAAATTTATGATAGATAGATCGTAAACTACAGAAAAAATTACTCCGTAGATGCTTAAGAAAGTCATAATCCAAGTACCTTAGGATACATTGTATCAATAGACAAATGTTTTCCTTGTTTTTTTATTATTGACATACTCACTTTATTAAATAAAAAATAAAAAATCAATTGTTTGAAATCTCAATATTTTATGTCATTTTGAATGATTATAATAATTTTTAGATTTACAACTACAAATTGAACCCACTCTACTATAATAAATTATGTATCATTGTGACTCATGTCAGTAAAGTTCATTGATAGACTTGTTATTACCTCTTAGGATAATATACATATATATTCGACTTGCTTGATATGTAATTTAATTAACAATAATCATATAAAAATCATCTAGATTCACATTGCAATAATGATATAGGGTTTATAAAAGATTTGTAAGATAATTGAAAAGACATCCGTTTCAAACTTTCAACTAGAAGAGGCAAACAATTACGATGAGATAATCCCTGTTAAACAATTATTAACAAGAACCCACAAGTCTAGTGGAGGATTGTAGTCCCTAAGACAACTACAAAATCACTACACCTTAAGATTTACGTAATTTTAACCTTTAATAAACTTGGTTCGATCCTGCCTTGAGTGTTGTTAGGAGGATGTATTGTGGATTTATCTTTATTGATGATGAACGTAACAAATTTGATTGCAAAGATATGGTTCTTCTAAAATGATGAAAGTACGTAGAAAAGCAACTTCCAACGGTCTCACCTTTAATTAATTTCTTCAATTATCTCACACCTACCAGATCTATCTATTGTGAGATTTTGGAAACATCTTTTTATTCAGGACTTTGTTGATTTGAACTAAGTTAATGAGCAGTAGGATAATTATTTACATCTATCATCTTCACCAAATTGAAAATTAGATAGGTTTAACTTCCCCTTTTCTTCTTGTTATTTAGGTTACTTAGCTTAATATTTAAGTATTGCTTCATCATTATTGTTAACATACACACCTAGAGAAATTAATAATCACCACTCACTACTACAAATTTGAAGAGCAATAGCGTCACTCTAATAACGCTTTTTAATCATACTTGGTAAGAGTCTATAAAGATATATATATATATATATATAGTTTGAGTCCTCTCAGAAAATATTTCTTACTATGCATGTTTATTTTAATCTTACTATAAGTTTTCGTCGTGGCGTAGAGTCGTGGACTTGATACTTAAATCAATCAAAGACGGAGACACTATGCAACATACTTTTTATTGAGATAAGAATAGTTACGATGCTATTAAGAATTTTTATAGAATTTGTTTTTTTAAGATATATGATACTCACCTTTGAAATATGTGGTAGCGATATCTTAATATCTGAATATTAGCATTTGAAATATGTCCTTAAGTATCTTGAATCTGAGGAATCACAAATGTTAAAACTTTTATAATGTAATAACGTAAAATTATGAAGTATAATATATATATATAATACTTTGTAGTTTGACCCCTAATAACTTAAAAATAACTAAACAAATCCGTAAGAATTTTAAAATTAAAATATAAATCTTTTAAGAATCTTAATAAAATTATCTCTTAATAGCAACATAACTTTCTACTATTGAGATACCGTTGTTCATTGTAAGTTTAAACCTGATGTAATTCGTAGAAATGATTTTGAAGAAAAGAACATGACATAGATTTTCAGATAAGTGAATCATTAAATAAGCCAAAAGTGGTCCTAGAAAAACCCTGCCATACCTGGAAGGATGGAATATGATCGTTAGAAGTTGGATGTATATTATTATTATTATATATGTTGCTTGGGGCCAATCGGATCACGTGCATAATACAACGGTGCGAAATTAAATTATGAGTACTCTCTACATGGCGTCCTCATGCATGCGTCGCCGTTACATTTAATCCTTTGCCGCTCAAGATCGTTGTCTTCCTCCCTCAAATGATCTCATGGAATGGTATATCTGTACAAGTGTATGATCATCTAATATCTATGCTAAAGCAGTTATAAGATTTTCCAATTTTGTAACTACTATTTGTATTCGAAGAGTTCGGATTTTCTATTACTGTATGACACTATCGACTTATCAAAAAAATATGTATGACACTATCGGATACACTCGTTCGACACCCTGTTAAAATTGAGATACATATTTTATTTTTTATTTTTAAATTAAATTGATATAATAAATTAGACATAAGGCAAGATCATTATATAGATAGAGTGACACATTAGACATAACAGGTAATTCATTGCCGTTTTCGACTATTGTTAATGTGGGAAAGAAAACCTTTTCTTTGATAAGTCATTGTATTACTCAAAAGAAAGTGGTTCATAACCTTCCCAACTATTACATAGATTAATATTATAGAAATTGGAATTATATGTACTAATAACAATATCTTTCAAATTCAAAAAACATCCAACATTTGTAGGTAGTCAAACTACTTCACAATTCTTCATTGGTCCTTCTTGAAGGGCAGCATTCCAATCTCCATTGTTCTTGAACCTGTGAAAATTTTTATACCACACTTGTGAAAATAATCCATCAGCTATGATATATACTATGTGAAAATCAAGATCCTTTGCAAGAAGAAGGGTTGTAAATATTACTTCTCCAAAGGAGACAATGGAGAATGTCTGAAGTGTCCAAGTTGCTATAGTTACTGTTTTTGTGATCAAGAAGGGAAGATCCTTCTATGGTTGTTCGTCCTCCTTTAATAAAGATCTCAAGAATCCATTTGGGATTCTTGTCATTTGAAACGCCGAGGTAGATCTTGGTATCACGCTTCCGACAAAAGTGATTACATCTATTTGAAGATACAATACGGTTTTTTAAGCAAGAAGAGTGGTCTTTGGATATTCCCTTGCTTGACCAGGGAATTACAGCTAAGAGAGGCAGGTTCGGATTTCACTTTAACGTGTTGAAACTCATTCAAGAGCGAAGCTTTTTTTATTCGACCATTGCTATTTGAGGAGGGAGCGGATCATCATGATTAAAGAATGGCTTAATTCTGTTAAGCCAAGTAACCCAAAGAGTACTTTGCAAAAAGAAAGGAGTTCGTAAGTATTGCTATGATTTCAATTTTTTTGTAAAGAGGAAAGAAGACAAAAAAAATTGAATGGATGTTAAGGAAAGAGGATAAATTTAAGAATTCTAATAATAATGATGAATAGGTTCTGATTTCCTTTATCAATGTCTCTGCGGCACTTCAAAATTTTAAAATTGCATGTGTGAAGCAGTGAAAATTGCCAAATAATAATTAAAATGATTAAGATGACTCGATCAAATTAATAATTAAAATTGAGCCACTAAAAGTGACATGTGGCTAGGAGTTCTCGATCAAGCCCTAAATTTAATGTAAAACCCTACCATTACAAACAAGGTTTCCAGAAAATACCCCGAATTAAAAGTTCATTAAATTTATTGTTCGAGAACTAAAAATCTAATTTTATTGGGTTAAAATCGACCTAATTACCTGAAATTGAGCTTCAAAGTTTCGGGGTTCAAAATGGAGATCCAGAAATTATGGGATCAAAATAAAGGCTCCAAAAGGTCCGGGGTCAACATGAAAATGTGTTTGACCTAGAAAAAAATCCGGAACCTTCTTCCTATATTAAAATAGGCACCCCTTTTCAATTCTTGGAGGAGAATTAATTCCTAAAAATCCGACGGTTCAGATCTTACCTCAAAATTCAATGATTAAGATCATGATCCACTGAAAAATAATAAACCAAATGATAGAAACAAGTATTCAAGACCCAAAAGCCTATAAATACCTCCTTTATTTTCAAAAATCATACACAATTCTCATTCAGAAAATACACAAAAAAACACCTGAGAAAATATAGAGGACACCTCTTAAATTCTCTGAGTTGAATCTTTTAAACCACTAGCAGAAACACCACGGTGGTAAGAAGAAAACACCTCCCAGGGCAGCTTAAATAGGCATAAAATAAAAGAATTATTACACAAAGCGCAATAATTTTTCAAGCTATAAGCAAAATCTAATGAGAATCTAATACAGTTTCTCCAAGAGCAGCTTCGAATATTCGAGGAATAAGCTAAAAGCACCTAATTATTCATAAATCTTGTATGAACACACGAAAGATTCAGTTTGATTCATCAAGTTCTTGATATAAAATCTGTTGAATATTCGGTCCACATAAATTTGGATTCCAAGTAGAAAACAGCGCGAGGCCCACATGCAGTGATCGAGTATCATCAACAAGGTTGGGATACTCTACCTTCATACTAATCATCACTACAACAACAAGTTGCTAAGGGAGCTGTTGTACAAGCTAGAAGCGTACATTGCTTCAAAGCTTAAATCAAGCTTGAAGTGAGGCAAAATATCACTAAGTCCCACATCTAAGTCTGCAATGACAAATTTGCTAAAGCCATTTGTAGTAAAGTGAAAAGCGTCACGTTGCTTTAAAAGCGTTCTTGACATCACTCCATCTGATCCTGAAGTGCTCGGAGTTACATCAAAATCGAGCAGTGCTTACGACTCTTATGTCCCTGAAATAATAAATTTCGTTCGGCTACAGTCCCAGTAGGCATATCCCAAATCCGCCACAAAGGTGAAGTTTCACAAATCCAAGTCTCACTGACTGTGAGACACTTGCGGTAAGTCCCATCAGTCTAATGTGAGCGGAATTGATCCCGGCCAGCAGGAATCAGAGTCAATCTCGGCCTGACACGAGAATCTGAGGCTCGGCTCGGACCATATCAGTACAATGTGGACCCGTGTCGGAATCCGTAAGATTAGGACACATATCCGACTCATGACTTCTATCTAATCAACTCAAATAAAACAAATCAAGCTCAATTAATTTCAAGTCAGCCGAGCTCATACGAAGATCTATCAAGACCAAGTCAAATCAAACAAGTCGAGACATTTCTCAAATCGTCGGCGTCTGGCTTAGGGGCTGCATGGTTTTGAGCGATCGTCATAACTTGATTTAATAAAAGCATGTACCTTTGAAAAATTTTCCCTAGAGTAGATTTTATTTTGTACCCCTAAATAAATAATAAAAATTCTTCTTTTATTCTGACATGTTAAGTAAACAATGAACCTTATTGTTAAAGAATTAAAATGGTTACTGTTTAAAATTAATTGTGAGTAGGAAGTAGTTCAATATCTTATTGATTCCTCCGGAGGTTGTTAATGTTTTGATGTGGTTTATAAGCTCCTCGGTAATAAGTAAAATATGAAAAATGATTTGAGAAACTCATTAGAAATACTCTAGTATCTTTCTTTCTTAAGCACTAGAAACTTTTTTTTTGCAACTTTGTCTTAAGGATATGTTTTTTGTTTAAATTTGACCAAGTTAATGACCAAATATCTCACACGCGCAATTGAAATATCGACAAATGTGAAATGCCTCAACAATCTCTCGTTCAACTATGGTCTTATCACTTGTGGTAAAAGGCTTGCCACCAAATGTGAAATGCCTCAACAATACCAATTTAGACGGGCTCCCAACTATTAACAAAACTGGGCGGTCCATTACTAGAAAATACTTGAACGATGAATTATGTCAACAACTATTATGGCATGTTAGACTTTTGTTAACTTGTGTATTATTATTATTCAAGTAGTTAAATGATTCAATAGTTATCAAAATATTATCATTTATATATTGTATAATAAAATTGTATATCGAATAACATGTTGTTAAAATAACAAGATTCATTACTATATTACAAAGTACAATTAGATTGTATGTAAATTCTATTAATTATATTATGAATTTTTTTTTAATGATAAAGTTTTTTCCAAGATGTTGATAAAAGTCCAAATACATTAATATACTAATCTTTAAATAATTAAGTGTTGAAGTAATTAAAGACTATTTCAACAAATAATTGAAAGAACCGTGACTACTTATTGATGTATAAGGTGTTCATAAACTAGTGACATGTTTAATTCTATTTAAATCATAAAAGTTATTTAGTACTCCGTATATGGATAAAAGCATCAGATATATAAAAGTTGTTTAGTGTTACATGATATATTATGCTAAGTTATAAATTGTTGTTAACTTTGAATTTGCTCAAAAGCAAATTAATTTGTTACAAGCCACTTTGAGTTTAGTGTTATATAATATTTCTCTTTTGATAATATTTTATTTAATAAATAGCTTTTTATTGTATAAAAAGAATTATATAATGCATGTATACTTGTACCCATATAATATTCATGTACTAAATAACTTGCATGATTTAAATAGAATCATTTCAATCATTTCTTGAAATATTTTTTAATTACAAATAAACTTTATTATTTATAGATTAATATATTAATTCATTTTATACTTGTCAATAATATATTCAATATTATATTCCACATTACTAAATGGTATTATAAACAGTATTATACTTGTCAATAATATATTCAATACTATATTCCCATAATATTGTATTATATGTGTTAAACGGTACAACATTAATAAACTCGGATACCTAAGTTAGTAAAGATAGAAAGAGTAGAAGGTGTAGTAGATCAAAATACGTATTACCTTGAAGTGTTGATAGTGGAAGAATATTTATAGAATGTATGTGGTAGATGCGTCGTATGCTCCTTCGCTTTCCCTAAAGGTCTAAGAGACCATAAAATCATCGCATTCAAAATAAAATGATACTCCGTCAGTTCCTAAAAGATTATCACATTTTGACTTTTTGATTTTTTAATAATTGAATTTTGACCATAAATATTTTTATTTGTGTTGTATAATATTTGATGAAAATATGAAAATCTTTTAAGGACGGAAGGTGTACCAAACAAAATGAAATGATACAAAGTTGCCATAATGGCACATCCACAAGTTTTTTTTTTCTATTTCAATCAAATATACGAGATTCATTTACGTGTTTACTCTATTTTTGTAAGCAATGAGCTAACGAAGGATAAAATCGTCAAATCACATTGTTATTGTATGAAGAAGCATTCCATGAAATGGTGTAATTGTTTTCATAACAAAAATAAAAATAAAAATCAACGTAGAAAGATCAAATTACCCCTCTTTTATGAGAACCGTTAGATTAGAATTTCTACTTAAATGATCAATTCAATGGTTAAAACCATAATAAGCTCCTTGCTTACATTAATTGTATAATCTCCTAATAAGGGGCTCCAAATATACTCGATATCATCTTATTTTGATTATTCAAATATCAAAAGCATATCACTCAACAAATTTCTTCCAATATACCATTGGTGTTTCTACGTATAAATAATATTTTAATAATACTATTGGATACGAATCACATGATCACTACCAGTTGTATAAACAATAATTAAGAGGCAGAAAAATATGTGTATGCAGATTTCTTGAGTTAATTATCGAATAAGCTGTGAGAATATTATGATGAAGACCCCACGAGCATTCAAAGTAGAATGCCTCTAGGTGTCCTTGGCGAACAAGTCTCCGGGGAGTTTGACTATAACTCCTTTTAAAATATTGAACTATGGAAGGGTTGGGTAGAAAAATTCAAATTTTTCCACCCCTCTTCAATCGTGAGAAATAAGAGGAAATGGGGAAAGAACTTTTGACTTTCACAAAGTGAATATCAAAGTGAATGACCAAGTTTCATCACCAAAAGTGGTCTTTATATAGACACGCCAAATTCCTACTTTTTAGGGTTCTTGGAGAGTTAATCAAAAATTACTGCCCACTCGCCCAAGTGCTTTAGTCGACTTCTGATAGGGTAGGGGAAGTTACAGAATCTTCTCCTTTTTTATCACAAAATAAATACTGGCGTAAAGTGGTAGGAATATTCTGCCACAATTATACTACGCAAAAGAAGATTACAGACACCCCCATCACTTTACCAATATAGTCGAACATGGGCACTTTCCAACAATTAGAATTTTGCCCCAATGTTCTTATATAGTTCCATTTTAAACCCCGAAAGTTATAATTAATTTATGACTTTCGTTGTATGTGTGTGACCTCTTAAGCTCGATTGACAAAAGTCATATACTAATAAATGTTAACTTGAGCATTATATGAGTATATTTGATTATGAGCGGACCACAGTAGCCCGTCATGACACTGTGTAAAATCATAAAGTATCCTATCTGAACATTTACTATATAATCGAGCATTATATCTGAAATTAAACTTAAATGAAGTAAATCGTTGAACAATCAAATTATTCAACAGGACACTATTTCAAATATCTCATATTTTAACTAAGAACACCGTTTGCTCAACACATATTGGTAAACAAATGGAGCTTTTTTTTAATGCTATTGTGTCCTTCACCCTATAAATTATTTCCACTTTGTTTCCCAATAAGCTCAAGACAACATAGTATATTTATATCTATTTTTTTAATTAAAAAACATATATGAAGCATGATCAATGAAAAGCAGGGCGTTACGCCCATATCATCTGGAGTGTTATTTAAAACACTTGGGAATGCTCATAATGGGTAAATTAAACTATATATACTCCTTACTACTTTAATTGATGAATTAAAAAGACCAACGAGATCAAAGCTAGTTTCAAATAGATTATAAAGTATCAAATAAAGAAATCAACTCAAAATTTGGAAGATCTTCACAATAAAAACAAGCCACCGACTGGGCTTTTTGATGCATCTAACCACCATCCAAAGTTTGTTCCTTCATACAAAAGTCAAAGAAAAATCCTATCAAACACTTTCCACCCAAACCTACATGATTAACTCTATTTATCATTTACAGACTTTCGAAGCAACTTCAAAGGAACGATATTATGCCTCGAATGTTCTTAGTTATAGATCAAGGATCTGATTTACTATACAACCGCCTGGAATATTTCATAGTTATAGATCGTAAGGAGAGTTTGTAATGGATTGGGAAAAATTCACGACAACTCGAGAATCGCCTCTTGTGACAGAAATAGCACAGTAGACCTCCAAACAAGTGGCGGTACAAGTTGGCAGTGGGTATCGATGAACGAAGACGGAAAATGAGTAATCAGATGGTGGAGAACTGGAAGACTAAGCGTGAAGAGAACTTGCTCAAAAAACGTCATGAAGTTCATCTTCAGTCTTTCACTATCGGAAAACAAATAAAAAATTCACCAAAAGTCAACCATGGATACATTGAAAATTCAACTCCAGAAGAAATTAAAGTTGTTTGCTCATGTACATAACTCGATCTAGTACACAACGGAAATGGAGGAGGTTTTGGAAGATTATCCCAATCAATTCCAACAATAAAGTCATTTCAGGGAGTCGTAATCAATTTTGTAACTATTTTTTTTATACAACTACAAATATTATTTCATTATAATCAATTTGTGTCTTTAAGTATATAATTTAGAGTAAGAATTATGATGGATCTTCTCATTATTAGAATTTCTTTTAAGGATACCATATCTAGTCGATTTTTTATCGACATTGCAAAAAATTCAACATCTGACATTGACCAAGAGAGCCCTGAGCTTCTCTTCTGCTCATGTCAAATATCTACTTCCATTAGGCTATTTCATCTCATATATAGTCGACCCACAATCGAAACTGAAACAATTTCCACCAGTGACAATGACCAAGAGAATCTTGAATTTCTCTTCTGTTCATGTCAAAATTCTTTTTCCGTTTGTCTTCTCTCTCAGGTCCATCATATTATCCTTCTTCTTTATATCTTATCAGAGAAATAAGGTGATTTAAAATATGATTTAATATTTGTTGTTATGAGTACTGTTTGAGTGTTTTGGATTTACAGGAGGCTTACATCTTCCACAAAAAATCCTTCCCAGACTTCGGATGTTGTAACTTCTGATTTTCAGTTTAAGTTTTTAGATATTATATATGTTTTTATTAAGTTCTGGCTGTTGGCGTGTCTATCAGCCATGTAGGTTTGTTTGTAATATGTATAAACTGTTATTATATGCAATTAACTATCAAAAAAAACTTTAATTGATGAATTGGGAAAACTACACTCATACATGAAAAACGTACTCATTTATATGTGAAGAGAACCACACGAATCTCCACAAAATATATTAAAAAATACTAAACAAGTATTGTAACAACTCTTCTTGATTAATTTTCACTAAACAATGGAAAATATAGCAAAAAGATGGAAGCTATTAAGTGGTATGAACAACTGGGAAGGTTTATTAGACCCTTTAGATCTTGATCTCCGGAAATACATACTCCACTATGGTGATATGACTCAAGCAACTTATGATACTTTCAATTCTGTGAAACAATCCAAATATGCAGGAAGCAGTCGATACACGAAAAAGAATCTCTTCTCAAAGGTAGGACTTGTGAAGGGTAATAAGTTGAGGTATGAAGTAACAAAGTACCTTTATGCAACTTCTTCGATCCCTGTCCCGGATGCTTTCATCTGCAAGTCTCTTTCGCAAGAGCCTTGGACCAAAGAGTCGAATTGGATAGGGTATGTTGCTGTGGCGACAGATGAAGGGAAAGTGAAGCTTGGAAGAAGAGATATTGTTATCGCATGGAGAGGGACGATTTTGGAGATTGAATGGGTTAAAGATTTTGAGTTTCTGTTAGTTCCAGGGCCAATAATCTTTGGTGATGACAATACTATTGTTCAGATTCATCAAGGTTGGTATTCTATGTACACTTCTGAAGATCCAGAATCACATTTCAATGTTAACAGTGCAAGAACACAAGTATGCTTCTAAACTCAAGTATGTTTCATTTCAGTGAAAATTTATAGTGATTTTTCTATATTGGCATTGTAATATGGATATATATGCATATATGTATGTAGATCCATAACTCATACTTATATGATACACTCCAAAGCTCCAACAGTCCCAAATGGCAGGTTGATGAGTAATCTACTTATGTAATACTCCGTATGTTCTTGAACATGATTTGATTTTAATCTAATGAGTTTAATTGGGACATGTTGATTTATGTTTATTCTATATTAATGGATTAACTAAAGGTAATTGTTACATTTTGTGTTGAAAAGTAAAACTTTATAGGGAAAATCATGTAAGATAAAGCAAATATCATTGGAATCATATATCACCGAGTAAAATGAAACAACAATTTTATTCTAAACAATCAACTATTTCGATTATGATTCTTAATTAGAATACAACATATTCAGGAAGAAGGAAACAACACTTTTACCCCCGACCTCAAATAGAGACTAAAATAATTTGCATATTCAGGTAGTAGAAGAAGTCAAAAGATTGGTAGAGAAGTACAAGAATGAAGAAATAAGCATAACAGTGACAGGCCATAGCTTGGGTGCTTCTTTAGCAACCCTAAATGCAGTTGACATAGTAGCCAATGGACTTCACAAGCCTGAGGGTCACAATCAAGCCAAAGGTTGTCTTGTCACAGCCTTCTTGTTTGGCAGCCCTCGAGTTGGTAACTCGAATTTTAAGGACTTAGTTTCAGGGCTTGAAAACCTTCGAGTTTTACGAGTCCGAAATGCATTAGATTCTGTAACAGAATACCCATTTACAGGATACATGCATGTTGGTGTACAATTAACAATTAACACTGCCATGTCATGTTACTTCGAGAATCCTGGAGATGTAAATAGCTGGCATGCTTTGGAGGTTTACTTGCACGGAGTTGCAGGGACACAAGGAAGCAAAGGAGGATTCAAGCTTGAAGTAAATCGTGATATTGCACTTGTCAATAAATATCTGGATATATTGAAGGATAAATTCTTGGTTCAAGGTTCTTGGTGGGTTGAAAAGAATAAGGGCATGGTTCAACAACATGACGGATCTTGGGAGTTGAAGGATCATGAGCATGACCAGGATGATCCTTGACCTCAAATTTATTTGGGGGTAGAAAATTTAGTGATAAATAATTTCTAGAATGACAAAATGCATTTAGCTATAAGTATAGTCTATGTAACTATATAATTTTCTTTTTTGTGTCCTATTTGGCTATTTATCAAGTAGGCAAACATGTCGTAACTATAACCATTGTAGGAGATTTGGATGGTCTGTTACTTGCTTTAGATCATAAAAATTGTCATGTATATAAACTTTCCATGATCTTAATCAAAGGTGATGTGAGTGTCAACCAAAGTGTAACAAACGAGCAAAAGGTTCATTACACTGGTTGCTCCTGTATTTAAATGAAACGATAGAGGTATATAGGTAATCAAGGATTGCTTATTGTATTAAACCCACATGCCACACCCAACAAATTGCCACTATGTGGGTCATCCAAAAAGCATGATCTATCCAACTGGGTATTTTAGTTTCACAGAGAACTCTACATTAACCCAATTTATCAGCTACAGCTATTTATATGATGATTGTCGGTAACTCGGTATATGGCTAAGTTCCAGCACACATATAAAGGATACCTCCGGTATCCAGGGAAAAGTAATAAAACTAAATCTCTTGCAGTTGGATGAAGCAGTCAGAGAGTTAGATAACAACTGAGGGTCTAACCACTACACAAAACCCCCCACTATTAGTAAAGCTTTGGAAACATATAAAAAAGTGAAATATTGCTTCAAGGCTTTTCCTCAAATTCAACGGGAGAGTTAGATATACACCAATGTCAAGAATTTAAGATTAACAATTCCTTGTATAGTAAATTTAAAATTAAGAAGAGAAATTAGCTTCTTTCAGTATCTTTCGTGTTTGATTCACCACTATATGACCATAACTAGCAGAAGTCTAAGATTTTATTTATAAAATTGTGATCTCGAATTCGTAGAAATCCATGCGGTTGGATTATTTACATTCTTCTTTTGTGGGTAGATATCATTCTCTTGGATAGGATCTAAAGTAAAAATAAACTCAAGAGAAAGGCAAAACTGAGAAGCACATTAAGTTTAATAACCATTGAAGAACCACCACAGCAAAATAAAGAAACGAAAAGGGAGCTTTGTAATTGCACAGGGAGAATCAGAATCTATAACTTTACTGTAAATGGGGAGTTTAGAAACGTGAAGAGAAGACCTTACTTGCTCTTCATATCTGTTGTCCGGCATGGAATGGTTCTGCTCCTGCATCAGTTCCAACCCAGCTAAACCCGGTACCTTTTGATACTCCCCTTACCTTCATCAACTCTCTAAGTTCCATCACATTGTCCCATCTCCCCATCTCAGCTAATGTATTAGATAGTGCTACATATGCACCTGGCCGACTATCACCACTAAGCTTGAAAAGTTCGTTGGCAGCTATATTAGCCAACTCGACATCACCATGCAGTCTACAACAACTGAGCAATGCTGCCCAGACATCTGAATTTGGTTTATGTGGCATATCCAGTATAAATTCAAGAGCCTGAGTAAGGCTTCCAGCACGGCCTAGGAGATCAACCATGCAAGCATAATGCTCCATTCTTGGTTTCATGAAGTAATTTCTCTCCATGCTCTGGAATACCTCCCTCCCCTTTTCAACAAGTCCAGCATGTGAACAAGCAGATAGAACACTTAAGAATGTCACATAATTAGGCTGCACACGGGAATCAGCCAGCATAATATCAAAGAGCTCAAGAGCTTGGCTTGATTCTCCATTCTTTCCATATCCATCAAGGATGGAAGTCCATGTGAACACATTCCTTAGAGACATATGATCGAAAACTCTTCTGGCATCCTCAGTTTTTCCGCATTTACAATACATATCTACAAGAGCACTCCCCATTTTTATGTTCGTGAAACTTTCAATTTTCGCAAGTTGCCCCTGAATCTGCTGACCAACCTCAAAAGCTGATAATACAGAGCACGCCCCTATCACGCTTGAAAAGGTCGATATTGTTGGCTTAAAGTGGAGCCGTTGCATTTCAATATAAATGTCAATTGCCTTCTTGGAAGTCTTTATTGACTTGCTATAACCTTCAATCATTGCATTAAAAATTACAACATCTTTACAAATAATTGTTCTAAACAAATCCTCTGCCTCCGCAACACAACCTTGGTTCATGTATCCAGTGATTAATGAAGTAGAACAAAACACATTCTTCTCCAATATCATATCAAAAACTCTCCTCGCATTATCCACTCTACCACTCTTCACATAGAAGTCTACCAATGCCGTAAAAAGAACATCATCGCCTTCAATACAAGATTTCACAACTTGAGCATGCACCTCTTTCCCCGTGTTTTGCAACGTCAAATTCTCACAACTACAACCCTTCAAAATCATCGAAAACGTGTACCCATCGGGTCGTTCTCCCAAAAAACTAAGTTGCCTCATCAAATCAAAAGACTTTTCAATTAAACCATGTTTCACGTACCCCGAAATCATGTAATTATATGCAGAGAGAGTTGGTTGAGTCAAATCATCAAACAGTTGACGTGCATATGGTAAACAAGAAGATTTGATATACAAAATGAGGAGTTTGATGGTGATATTGGTATTGGGTTTGAACCCAGTTTTGATAATGTGGCAATGAATATTTTGGCCATGGAAAGGGGTGTCTGAGTTGATGTACTGTTGGAGGACAGTTGCTAGAGAATATGATGATGTTGGAGAATTCAAATGGTAGTTATTACCATTTGTTGGAGGGACCAAGGTTCTGATTTTGGTAACGTTGGACATCTTGCATCTAAATGTTGGGTCAAACTAGATATTCATTTGGCAATGTTAGCATTCAAATAAGACATGTCTTATTTTTGGCTGAGCTGTGTTGCCCCTTGTTTGGTTTTAAAATTTAGTTTGAAAATAAAAATTGAAACACGTGTTATAATTTCTTAATGTACTGTAACAAAGAAATATATAAAATATAAAAAGAAGATCATGCACTATTTAATAATATAATAGATTCTCAATACTGCCCAACTCAACCCAAAAACGGTGTTTATTTCAATCCTACGGCGTGTAATAACTTTGCTTTGTCCATTAAATAACTGTTAGGGGTCGGAGAAAGTTTATACTCCGTAGTTTACAATGAGTTATTTCTGGTGATTAATGGTATTGGTGGCATGCTTATAGTCCATAACTAGCCACTAGATAATTTCTTCTACTATTGCTAAATCTAGTCAATCCTCAAGTATTTTTAGTCTTTTCATTTGTTTGATTTCTTTAATAGGTTTAATGGTGGAATGTGTTGACTAATTGATTGTAGAGACTCAGAGGATAGAACAGATATCTGTAAAAGATCAAGAAATATCTATGGTGCTAACAAGATTTACATGGCTGGTTTACCAATAGGTATAATTGAAGACTGTAAATTAATCGAGTTTGAAAAGTCATTCCACAGAAGATTAAAGCATTTGGACCTGATCATCTTGCAAATAATCTTCAGGATGACCATTGGGGTGCATGTTGTATTGAACTACGATACCTTGGAAGAGACGGAAATTAAATCTCGCAGCCAGCAACCTTGATTTTCATTAGGTCGGGATAATTGAGATGAATGAGTACCTAGACCGCAACTTCTGGATCGGTTTCAAGTAAGGAGGGACATTTGGGAGAAAATTCTTGAAGATGCGTGATATTTAACAATGAAATATTAATGCATTACATTACATAGCTGGAGAATAATTTTTGAAACCCAGCTCAATCCTAAGGAGCTCAAGGAAACTGTATCAATTGAGAAATAAGAGGGACAAAACCATCAACTCTTGGCTAATGATACAAGCTCTGTCATAATAAGAATTGCATATCGTACAATATTTCAGATATGGTAGCCTCTGTTACAACTTACAACATCATTGGCGACTTCTGCGCCAAAATGGCGGTCTCATTTCGTGAAAGGAAGGAGGTCTTTGATATACGATTGATGCAACTCTTATCAAAATTCCAGCAGTCATAGCCCAAATCACAAACTTCTTATTCTCCACTTCATAATCGAAAAAATGCAGGAGATAGTTCTGTCCCATCCATACTTGCTCAGTTTCTCTTCTGTTCTCATCCTGGATACATTTTTTCCAAATACATTCCAAAATAAATAATCGACTCACATGACTGATTAGGATTGGAGAAACAGATCTTATTAGTCCTATATTTAAGTTCTTGTTATTAATAGTACTAGACTCTTGCAATCATCAACAATTATTTAGGAGTCGGTATTATTTAGTCAAATAGTCCCTAAGATTGAAATGTATCTACATTGTTATCACTCAAACTAAAATGGAAAACATTGTTATGTAGTAGTGTTGAGGAAGAAAGAACCTTGAGGAACATTTCCAGGGGGGCATCAAATATATCTTCCACTTCTGCAGCATTTGCAACTGGGCTATATGCATCCTTATTTCCCAGTATACCGATAACAGGAGTCACTATCATTCTCTTCTGCATTAATCAGAAGCAGAGACATGGATCCACGTTAGGACTTCAGGGGCAGAACTAGAAGAAAAGTTAAGTGATCGACTAGGTACCATGTTAAACATAGTTTATCGAAACTTTTTGAAATCGCATTTAAAAAAATTGAAACCTTGTGATGGAAGGAGTATTTCTTTTCTTTTCTGTTTGTTACATGTTGAAAATCAAAATAAATTAACAACAATGCAATATTACCTTGGACACAATGGGCTCCAGAACAGTAACAATATGTACAAGACTTGGATCCAGTCCTATCTCCTCCTTCGCTTCCCTCAGAGCTGTGTCGACAATGCCTGCATCATCTTCATCCACCTTTCCTCCGGGCAATGAAACTTCACCTGAAATTACACAACACAAATTCAACAAAACCACTCCATAATTATGCAAATAAATTACCAGTGGCATAACAAATATTTTTATATTTAGGGATGAAGTAATTGATATCGCACAAATAAGGAAAAATATAACAAAGGTACTAATGGATAACTAATAAATAAAACAAGGCCTTTTACACTACCTAAGCTTCTTTTCATATTGAAGTACTTCCTCCATCACATGAAATTTTGAAATTTTGAACTCAATTATAACTTTCTTTTTTATATATTGCATAATATTTGCTGAAAATATATCAAATGTTAGCATTTGTATTGTATTTTGCTATTAACATAACAAATTTGATTCAAATCAATATTATGAATGTCAGTTTTATTATTAAAAATCAATCTAAACAATCTGCACTCATGCATTAAGTAATAAATTGACGAATTACAAAACAATGTCACTATTATCATATAACTAAGGTTGCATAGTATCCGATGCCTTATACCTTTATTACACACTACACAGTTTAGACAGAAGAGACATTCGGACATGTTGGATGATGGTATTATATATATAAGAACAAATATTAACCAGAATGAGAAGAGAGGTTTGAGGATCTCTTGGTGAGGATTACACGAATGTCTCCATGTTGGTCTTCAAACAAACACACCAAAACAGCTGCTCTTCCGGAGGTGGATTCATCATTTGAAGTAACAATAATAACTTGTCCGTCACAATCAATTCTTTCTGATCCGATAAGGTTTTGGTCATGGCTTGAACTTTGTATTTGTTGATCAATTGGTTTATAGTCACGGAGTCTTTCAGCTAATTTCAGCAGACTCGAACATCCTGTGAAATTCCTGGAATTCATTTGATGTGAGAGTTGACCAAACTCAATTAAATCGAATTTGGAATCTACAACCGAAGATATGGTATTAGTTTTGTTTTTGGGCAAAAGTCAATGCCGACTGTTCATTCCACAAATTATGCAACCTCTTTTTTCATTCTGCCCACTAAACATTTAAAATACTACCATATCTTAGCTCTTATAATAATAGTAAAGTCATTGGGGCTGAATGAATTATTTCGGCTCTCTATTTGTAAGCTGCCATACATGTAAATTACGTTTTAATAAAATACTATTTTGGCTCTAAACAAATATTTTTTACAGATATTTTATCCCATATCATATTAACCATTCCATCACGGTTAAATTGATTGTTAAGTATAGTTAGACGGATTTTCCTCAATTATTTGTAGCTCAGATATCATTTTAAAATAAAGAAAGAATTTAGGTGTTTTTTATGATTATAACAATAATAACAAAACAAAAACATGAAAAAGTCATCCCTTCATCTTCTTCAACTTGAGTTTGAAGCTTCTTCAAAGAAGAGAGATTGATATTTGAGAGGGTGTTATATTTGCTAAAGTTTGAAACTTATTTATCTTTGTTCAATTCGTTGTTGGTGCTTTATATTGTTACATGATTCAAACTCTTCACCTAGAAGTTTAATTAAGGGACTTTCTTGTTGGGGAAATTGAATCTGCAAAAGTTTATATTTCAATAACAATTGTGTATAGAGTAATGCATGTGAATGGGGAAGGAAGATGAAATTCTTTATGTATATATATATTAATGTTATGTTATGATAACGGGAGTAATAAGTATCAGAAAAGAGGTCTCAAAAATTTTCTTTATTCAAAATTATATCCCAAAACTCAAAAAAATTATAGAAAAACCATGTCTAGTTACACTTAACGGCCAATCTAACAGTCAATCCTACGGAATGACTAATATGGTAGGAGTTAGGAAGTTTAGTGGGTTTCCATGGCAATTATGTTATGAACGAAGGGAAATAGAAATCCAGGGTATTATCCAATGGGCGCTATTGCCTTTTTATATATAAATATCAGATATATTAATTAGAATTATTCATTACACTTGTTTTTGCGCTATCAAAAACGCAATTAGAACTAACATTCAAAAGTTTACATTCCATCGAATTAAAAGAGCTAATTGAAATATCAAGCAAGTTTACAAAACAACCTATATCCGTCAGTAAAATCAAAATAATTCAGATATATCCTTGACTTTTCTATCTTCGCCATGATTTCCATTCAACGCTCTTTTCGATCTTCGAGAAGTACCTAGTCTAAACCTCCATCCACTTCATTTGGCCCACTAACATCAGGATTGCCATCTATGTTGACTCCATCAAGCTCCATAAACATGTCCTCTGATTCACTCTAGATTTCTTCTTCTTCATTATCAATTCGATCCATCCAGTTTGAGGGGCCAGAATCAAGAGGACTTGAGGTTCTGGATTTCTTTCTTGCTCCATCTCCAGCAAGGATTGGATCCTCTGAGCTCAGCATATCATCAAACACCACCCTTGCTCTTTCTTCCCCACAAAAGCTTTGCTTTTCTCAACCATACTAATTTCTCACCCAAATTCTAATTTGACCCCTCCCCTAAAGCATTGATCGGGAGGATAAGCTCGACCAAGCAGAACCACCACCTCCACACGCCTCCCGATCACCCTCTAGTTGGTTTCAAGGTACCGCTAAAGATCGGGACTCGCCGTAAGCTCACCCCTTATCAAAGAAAGAAGTCATTCATCTCGCTTGCTTAGAAGGATCTCGAGATCCATTTGTCTTTAAGGATCTTTTCAATTTTAAGGGGAATGACATGCCGATCCAAGCGTCCAAAGAAGCAGTGGGCATTATTGGCATCTTCGTGATCTTGAAAATTCCTCAAGATATATCTTATTTTCGCTTCGATTTCCTCATTCTATCTCTAAACATCATGGGAAACAAACCTTGAATACGTATGAGGACGGGGCGGCTCTTTACTCATAATGAATCCATCAGAAAGAGGATTAAAGTCGAGAGAACCGCAGAGCCAATTGGTGTCATCTGATGAAGAGGAAGAAATTGATCCACTTCAAGAGAATTTTAATTAAAAAACTCAAATCTAACGCCTTATATAATAAGAATCTAACCCAAGTGACTTCACCTGAAGAAATCGATCCAATTTCTTGAAGAGAAATTGAATATGTTGGAAATCAATAGTTATTGGTTTTATTTATTATGTCCATCATGACAATTGTCAGTAACAATCATTTACTAGTTTAGTGAACGTGGATTACATAAACGAAACATGCAATCATAGTAATTTAATTACTAGTCGGATACTCACGATAATACCGGGATTATGCTGCATTGTTAAATCTTCATGCATAATCTATAATAATAGTAACGGCCAATTATTATTATTATTATTATTATACGGCCGCTTATTATCTCGAGTCAAGGTCACAATAACATATAAATGACGTTGAATTATATTTCATGTATGAAATTAAACTGCATTTGCTAAATGGAGAGTTGATCGTAATCAACGAATATTCTCAATTGAGAATTTTACATTGATAATATAAAATATAAACTGGATAAACTCGAATTAATTAATTAGTCAATTAAATTAATTCTATAGTTAGTTGAGCTCGTTAGTAACTTGTTAGTTACTAATAATAACTTGTTAGTGTTTAATTTACTTAACGATTTAATTAAATTAAACGAGTCGGCTCATTAAACTATTCGGTTGGGATTTTAGGTCAACCCTATATAAGCTAAGCTTATTAGGTTTTTCACATAACACAAGATGAAAAGACCTAGCCTCCATCTCCTCCTAGTGGTCGAATAAATTCAAGCAGTTAAGAATTGAAATTTTCTTGGACTTTTTCATCCAATCCTATCAAGCAATAACCCAAAATGTGGATTTAACCCTTTCCGACGTGCAATCGACTGTGAGGCACTACATTTAAGCCATGATTGGAATTCAAAGGAGGTTTCGTAAAAAATTGTTGATAGGCTAGAATCTCTGTAAGTTTTTCTAATTTTATTTAGTTCATAATTTAGATTCTGTATAAAAATATATTTTGATTGAAGTTTTATATCTCACATATTTTTCCCAAATGTAATAAACCCAAATTCATCAATAAATACTACATCGTTGTCACTAGTAAAGCCCACCCTGTTGAGGAGTTTTTCAAGATTCTCCGTATTCCCCGTGGAATTTTTAACTTGACCTAGTCTTCATGTAACGAATCACACGGGGTCATCGTGGCTCATGACAAATATTGTCCGAGGGAAGCGAGTCGAGTTCCTCAATCGATTTTATGCACTCGGTTCGCTCTCAAAGATTTGTTCACTTCTCAAAGAAGATCCGGTTGAAAGAGGAAGGATACGAAAGTCATCAAGAATCTAAGGAAGCGGGGGGAAGGCGCGTGAGAAAGGCCGAGATTTATGTTTTGCTCGGGACGACAGCGGATTCTAGCATGTGGGATTGGGTCATTCGCTTGATTACGATATCGGGTCAATGAGGTGTCTCCATGAAGATAAAGTTGGATGAATTGGGGTGAAGGGAATCGTCTAGGAATGGGGTGGGCGATATTTCGGAGCGTAGCGAGGTCAAAAGGTTGCGGTTAGAATTTGGATTGGTTGAGGGTTTACGACAGGGCGGTTTTGGGGAGGTCATATGAGTGTTAGCCAGCACCAGCTGGAGTATCGTGGGAAGAAATTGAGGCGCGGGGAATCAACGGGTCCTATAATGTCAAGCTCAGATTAAGTCATTAGAGGACGGGAGTTTCTTTTGGGGAAATCTAATATGCTCAGCGTAATTGTGGTCACGGGTCGGAGAGGTTATCCTCATCTTCTTCAACGGGTAAAAAAGATAAAATTGGTGGTGTTTCGATACTCTTCGTGTCGGGGAATGCTTCTCTAAAGCTAATGCGTAGACGATTGGTAAGAGCGGCTTGAGAAATTACGGTCTCGATCGGGTATGCCCAAAGAAGACAAAGTTTTCATTTTGTAAGAGTTCGTGATTGAGTCCTCTCTCGCTTCCTCTCATTGCCGGTACGCATATCTCGCATTCTCGGTAACACCATTATCTGGTCTCCTTCGATACGAATATATTTAGGCGCTACATTACCCGCGTAGAATTGGAAACCTATCCTCCACCGCCGACATACCCTCGGGCGCCTCGTTAACTATTTGGAACATATCCATAACAACAATCAGACTAAAACCGTGATGTCTTCATCGAATTGCACGCTTCCTCTATTTTTAACAAAACAATGGCAGTGTCTGCCGGGGTAAGTATTTTAGTGCAATTTTATCCCTTCATTTTTACTCTGCTTTACAGATAACAATTCGTAGAAACTTGCAAGATTAAAGAATTAGTATTTGAGAGAAACTTAGAGAGAGGTCGCAAGAGATGCATGCTTTGTCATATTAATACGTGGGCCCTATTGCCTTTTGCTCTTTGTTTTTAACTTAATAATCTCAAATATTTGTCCTTTTAGTTTAAATTTTTATTTTAAAATAGTTTTCATTTTAAATATAATAAATTATATTTTTACATTTTTGCATTATAATTTTTACTATTTTATATTTAAATTATCAACTAATAATATTTGCTTTCAATTAATCATTATTTTATATTTTAATATGTTTTTTTTTTACTATTTTTTATTTTCATTAATTTATAAACAAATCATTAAAACGACAAGTAAAAAAATTCCAGAAATACCATTTTATAAACACAAATCCCACAATCGCCTCCCACGAATAAAGTAAATCAATTTGAAGACATTTAAATTCTAGAAGCTTTGAATCGGTAAATCAATTCAATGTTCTCATATTGCCAATATAGTTAACAAGAAAAGAACGCTCAAGGATTACCAAAACCAAATTGACTATCTACTCCCTTCAATACATTTTAATCACTTCTTATATATCGGTATAAATTTTTTAATCTTCACTACTCTTTTAATTATATTATTAAAAAAAATTAAAAAATTAAAATGAAAGTATTTTTAAAACGTATCTAATGATATAAATTTTATATTTTTATAATACTAATAATTAATGATTAAAATTCAATTTAAAAAAATTAAACGACAATATTTCTCGATTGAGGAATATTTAGAAATAGGTACTACATACATAGTCTAACAAGGTGTTTCTGACATGATACACTAATTACAAAATGTAGGGCATATGTGCTAAATACAAGTAAGCCCCTAAAGAAAATATTTCTCCGACTTTTTAAAGAATTGTTAATTTATTTATATTGTAAGTCGTCTCTAAAATTTTAATGTAAAAAATTAATGTTCAAAAGCATTTTATACTTAATTAATTCAAACAACATCTTCTATTAGTAAGGTTCACTTACATAGAAAAATATAACTTATATTGACTATTATATTAATTTTCTTAATATATGTGTAGAATTCTAAAACGTAATAGAGGGAGTATTGATTATAGATTTTCGTGCTGATTAAATATGAAATTGAATTCAATACATTTTTTTTTTAATGCTGATTATAGACTGTATTCTCAAATACTCCTAATAAATAGAGAAACAAAATGAGATGCACACTTAAAATATTTGAAAATACAGTGTAAAACTATCTTAACGCATGACAGAATCCTTATCGACTACTTTGGGTAGCTTGAACTTGGGATTTTGCTCCAAGAAAGAAGGCTGCCTCCCATAAACAACTGAGGCTGCTCTAATCAGTATTCCAGCAGTTAGACCCCATATCATATATTTTTTGCCATCCATTTCATAGTCGAAATGATGAATTAGATACTTGTCGCCCATCCACTCTCGTTCTTCTGATCTTCGATTCTCATCCTTGAGAGGAAATTTAAACGTTTAATTTCAGAAACGGAATCATGTTGGATAAAATGTAGTCCCCGAGTTTGAAAACTTCTGAGAACACGATTAGATAATATAAGGGGGAAAACGGAACTGCCAGTGAAGAGTACAAGACCTTGAGAAACATTTCCAAGGGAGCATCAAAAACAGATTCCACTTCATCAGCATTAGGTGCGGGACTAAACTGTTTTCTATCAGACAGAATGCCGATCACAGGAATTACTCTGAGGAGATGCTGCAGAAACACAAAGGTATACAATAAGAGTGGATGACGATACAGTTATAGTTACAGTCGCTTATAGTTCAGTAGATACACGTCCCACTTCGTTGATAGTGTCACATTGTCACATGACTACTCCAGAATGTTTCCATGGGAGATAAATATATGGAAAAACCAACCACCAGTTTCAAACAGAAAGATTACCCTGATATATAGTTAACAGCATTTCCATAAAAGAAAGAGGTAAGACACCTAGTAGCTTTAAACAGACTATCTAATTAATATGCCTTATGGTTAAGGTGAAGATACACGTATTATTAACCAATCAGATGGTGAACATCGAAACACCAATTCAACTTCTAAATTAATAATTAAAAATTCATGTCAAGATTGAAAGTTGAAACCATGAGCTTTCAACTAAATTTGCTTTTAGCGAGGAATAACTGTAATAATCTTATTTTCCAGTGTCCATCAGTTATCTTGCAAATCTTGTCTTGCTTTCTTTTACTGTTTGTTGTGACTCGAAAATACAAATACACAATAAACAAATGCAGAAAGACACTGAATTCAATTCTATATGACCATCTTGCTTTCTCTTGCCTTCAAAATTTTATTACTTTCTTTGCTGTTACACAATTGAATTTGATGTTTGTTTTATTCTCTTGTTTTCATAATGATAAAACAGACATCAAATTGGAAGGAAATGCCAGAAGAAATAACAAAAAACAAAGAATGAAATTACTTATGTACCAAAAATTCGAAAGCAGAAAAGAGTTTGAAGGTCAAAGCAGAATAAAAGTAGAACATGTGAATCAGATTTGTTTACTATGTCATCTGTAAAGTAATACCAGATGGTCATATAGATTGTTTACCTTAGATAAGAACGGCTCAAGGCAAGTAACAACATTAACAAGTGAATGATTTAATCCTATTTCCTCCTCAGCCTCTCGAGTGGCAGTCTCAGCATCACTGTTATCGGCCTCCTCCGCCTTCCCTCCTGGCAAAGCTACTTCACCTGCACTAGACATGTATTTCAAATAAAATCTATGCTATACAAGAACAGAGCAATTCTTATCGATTGAACAATATAACTTGGTAAACTGATTTAACAAAATGAAAAGCCTGGAGAGAAAATAAATAACAAATACAAGAACAAGAGCATTGAAGACAAAAAATAGTTATAGTACCAGCCCAGGTTGGCAATAGAATATTTTGGGCCAAAAAATTTCCTTGCTGGAACTAACAGTCATTAAGCTCTTCTAGAGTTAGAAAATAAAAACAGGCCAGGTCTTATAAAAGATTATAAATCAAGGAGGGGAAAAAGGAAAAAAAAAATAAGAGAAGAAAACTCTGGCAGCAGTATGTATAATTTTGATCTTTCAAATCTACTAGAAATCTAGAATCCATCTGCATTCGCTATTTCTTCAATGAAGTTTCATCACCAGAAGAGACTCTCTATCCGGCTAAACTTCGATGCAACCCATTTTTTCAATAATGCAACTCTCTAACTCTGTTAGTTTTAACTGCCGGTCCCAACCCCAAATAAAGGAGGATATCTGCATTAGGTCCCAACAGCCAACATAAAAATTGGTTGGACCATTATAATGACAACCGCACTTAGTGGCATAACTAGTTTGGTTGAATGCAACTCTCTAAAGTGTAAACATATTAGAAACAGATAACAATGGCTACAAGTTTGTTCTCAATTTTGATGAAGAGTAGCAATACGAGACACACTTCTTTGCTAAATCCCACACCGAAATGAACATGATCCAGTAGCTTTCACTCATGTTCACCACTAAAAGGCTCAAAACGTTCTGGACCAACAGCTACATGGAACAGAGAGGTGAGCGCCTTTTAGATAGATACTTCAGTTAGTGTGTATGTAGTTCAAATTTAACAAAGTGAAATTAGAAAAATATATGTCTCATGTCAAATGATGCATAAAACTGGGTCTATAAGATTAAGAAACTAGGAACCATCTTATTCTCTAAGTTTCCAGTAAACATTAATATCTTGAAAACAAATTTATATCTATAACATAACAAGTTTATTCTTGAAGTCAGAGTTCAATCTCTTACAACTTAAAACTAGCAATGGAGGCCAACTCTAATGAATCCAAATTAGATACTTCCTTATTTTCATTTGATATTAAACATATTAAAGCTATTACCTACTTAATATCAAATGTACATTGTGGGCAGAAACAGGGCAACTGATTTGTCCTGAAAAAAACTCACATGAAGCACTGGAAATAAAATTCTCACCATGGTGAGCACCAAGTTACTGGTACCATGGTGCTCAAGCACAAAAAGTGCATATCTGAAGTGCTCTGTGGCGTGAGATAGGACAAAAGAGAGGTGGCACAGGTGCAATTATAATTTATTAAGCTACTTTAAAAGAAAAATATCCATTTTCTCCTGATAACTAAACTTGAACATATGGAACTCCATTTTAAATCAGTCGAATCTCGGCATTTAAAGATAATAGTAATAAGGATTTGAGAATCAGTAAAAGAACTAACCCTCAAACTTACAACTTCTCTGGCTAATGAGAAGTAAACCAGATGGACAAACTTAATCTCTTCATAAAAGGGCCATAACTATTAGATACTGTTGTGCAAATCCAGAGGACTCACTCGCACTATTATGATAATGGACTTTACTAATTAGTAAGCAGACAGCTGATACAACGCACTAAACCACAACTTTCTGCTTCACAATTTAACACAGAAAGAATATTAAGTCAAAATATGAAGTTTTCCAAATTGAAGAGTTGTGTAATATTATTTCTCCATCCCACAAAGATCATTCCATTTTTTATGGGCCAGAATCTCAAACTTCGACCTTACATATTTGCTTATGCCAGATAAAATTTGATAAAAAATGTCAATAGAAAAGAGTTTGTATATTTTCATTGATATAATTTGATAAAGATATACAATACAAACAAAAATATCTATCACAAAAGCTCACTGCAGACAACAAAAAGCTCAAAATCTGATAATCTTGATGATTACGTAGTATGACTTTTAATTAGAGCCAGATTCTCAAATTCTATAGGCATGAACTGAAAGCCATTGAATCATTAACCAAACTATTGAAATGATACATACACCAAGATGTCCAATGCCTTCTAAATGTGTTCCGCCCAAGGAGGCAGCTTGCAGGATATAATACGCAATTTTACCCACGATAACCAAGAAGAGTTTCAAATCGATCTGGGAAATGAATATAATAAAAAACATAGGCAAAGCCAGAAGAGCTTCATTTCGATATATTTTACTAGATATATTCCACTATATTCAAGAGACAATATTTGATGACATATAACATGTATTGACATGATACATAATCATCAAGAAATATATTCCCTCCATTTTTTGGATATATATTAAGAAAAATAAAAAGTAATCAAACAGTATATTTAACTGTAAAATGACAATTATTTAAACTATATCATTAGTTGAGTAATAATTTGCTAAAATAATGAAAAGCATTCTCAGAATATAAACTACAATTTTCTATGCCAAATATTTTGAAACAAAAATATAGCCTAAAAGACAAATAAATAAAAACGGAGGGAGTAACAAAAACAAATACTAACCAGAGTGAGTAGAGAGCTTTGAAGACCTCTTGGTAAGAATGACACGTAACTCTCCACCATCACCTTCAAACAAACATATCAAAACAGCAGCCTTCTTGGCTCTAAACCTCTCAACAACCCTTTGATCTTCTTCATGGCTTCCAACTAATGTTGCAGATTCAACAAAACCCACTTGTGAAACTACTTTTCCTTCATTTTCCTCCAATTTTCTCTCCTTTTCATCATCATTTTCATCAAAATCAATTGGGGGTGGATTGTACAAGCGAAGTTGTTGGGCCAAGGCTAATAACTTATTAGAACAGTTTGTTTCATATTTATTGTCCATTAACAGCTTTGAAAATGAATTTCTTGAAAATAAATTTATTGGAAATGAAGAATTTGATATGGATAATGAAATTGGGATTGCTAATTTTCGTAGTAAAGATATCATGAGACCTAAGTTATTGTTATGCGTTTGGGTTTGGCTAATGTCGAATTAATTATCATTATTGTCTTTTCAATCTGCTTTGTTTTGCATTCATTTTTAATGTTTACAGTAGCTCAGGTGGCTAATGTCGAATTAATATCAGCCTTTTAATGCTTTGTTTTGCATTTAGTGTGATTTTAGCTCCACTGATTAGTTTTATGCTAAAGTACAAACATTTTAAATTAATAAATGCTTTAAAATAATAAATTTTTCGATTCTGGCACTAATAAAGTTTTTATACTAAATTAATACTCAATAAATTAATAATTCTATAAACTAATAAATTTTATCGGGCCTGACATTATTAATTTATAGAATTTTTACTCTATGCTACATACCACAATTCAAAATTAAATAATAAAAGTTTATATCCAAAAAAAATTATCCAGAGATATTTGCCTGGCCCTGATAGTGACCAATAACCTATCGCTCAGCCTCGAACCTAACCTACCCACAACACCATTAATTGGTCCTCAAAATTCACTATTCTGCGAGCCTGTTAATTAGCTCGGTTTTAATACTATTAATAAATAATGATAGTGATGCTTTTGATTATGATACAAACATAAAAGTTGGACAACAATTGTGGCGCTGTCAGAAAAACGATAAAGCTAACTTTGGAGCATGTATAACACTTTTAGTTCGTCAATATCAAGGTTAGTAATAAAAGTGGTACGCATGGTGTACACGCGTGGTCGTCGTATCGACGCGCGCATTATCAAGGTTAGTAATAAAAGTGGTATGCCTGTTGTCCACATGTGTCGTACCGACGCGCGTGCATTAACAGATTGTATCTTGTGCACAACATTTGTACTTAAAAAATTAGTATGCCTCCCCTTCCTCGATCTTTCCAAACTATCCCTCCCCTTGATTATTCTTTTCTCCGTCGATCCTTCCAGACTCCTTAATTAAAAAATTACTCCGTAATATGTTATATTCCAAATCTCTAGATTGTTCCCTAGAACTATCTCATTCCCCCCTCAATCTATCTTTTTATCCTAATTCTATGGATTCTTGCATACATCTATCTCCACACCTCCCTCAATTTCTTTGTTGGATCCTTCTATTCTACCAACAATAAATATGTGATTTTAGAGGGCAAAGGCTATGATGATATCTTTCATTCTTGTATGCAGTAATTGACTTGTTGCTTGGCGGGGTAGACCCGGATGGTGGCTTCGAAATTGACCACCATGGTGGTCATCTCCTTGCATAATTACGATTAATCTGAACCTAAGCAATTATAAGTTTCAAGGGTTTAGGGATTTAGGATTTAAAGTTTGTAATTTTGACTTTGTTTATTAAATTGGTTGTCATATAATTTTGGCACCAAAATCCCTATTTTTTAGGATTTGCAGAGTTAAACAAAAACTCTAAATTTCACATCCCTTGGGAGCCGCTTTTAATCGACTAGAATAAAGTGGGATGTTCTAATCTTCTCACTTCTATCCCTATAATAAACACTGCTAGTTTGTAATATTCTGTAATTATACTACGCCAAGAAGCATTCCTGAACCCTATCTCCTATTCAATCATAGTCCAATATGGGCACTTTCCAACACCTAATTTTACCCCACCTGCTCTTATATGGGCTTCTATTTTAAACCCTAAAGTTTTTATAATTAAATTACGACTAATTTTCAGGGACACACAATTTGCGCCGATCACAAAATTCATATACTAATAAATGTTAACCTAACAATATATTAGTATATTTGACATGAAATGACCCCAAGAAAGCTCCATCATAACCCCTAACGCCATCCTCTTCAGATTCTAATACGAACATTACAATTTAATCGAACATATATACGAATCTAAACTTAAATGAGTAAATCCTGGTCAGATAATCGAATTGCTCAATGAAAGACTATTTCAAATATTTCATATTTCCAACAATTCCCACTTTCCTGACTAATACTAGACAATCCATTCCTTCATACCGGTTTTTCAACAATGAAGTTATGGTAAGATTATTGTCACCAAACTCTTAAATCGTAGTTTCCGGCTTCAAGGAATTAATGCGATATCCAATACTGCTGTAGATGGCCATCACAATCGCCATTAATCAAATTCAAGATAGAAAACTACCGACATATCTGGTTGTACAAATCCCTTATGATGTACAAAAGTTCTTCCATCATTATACTTCAGAAGAGATACCCAACACAATAATGCCATTATACTCTTCCTTTACGTAAGACGTTTGACAAGGTTAAAATACATTACTCTTGTAAGATAAAAATCCTCGCCACGCAGGCCGAAGAACGCTATTTAACCATAAGTTTTAATTCATCTTAGAACGTGATATGTTATCTTCTAAGCTTCTCACGACTGGCCAGCGCCCAATCATTCATTAGGAAACTACTCCTACACGCATACCAACAGGATTGACAGATACCCTTCTCGATCCAAGAAACGTGATAAGACAACCAACCACACATCGCTCATTCGGTGTTCAATTCCAATTAAAGGAACACCTAAATGTGGACGAAAGCAATCTCATCATTTCTAGATCAGCCGAGGATCTCTGCTCGCATCATGTATCCAATACTTCTATAGAACTTTAGATTGCTAGTGGAATAAAAAATATTTCTGGGCAATAAAGTATACATATATATGCAGTTATAAATACATACAAATATATAAACAAGATAAATATATTAAATGAATTTAGAAGCTAAAAATTCACGATTGTTCGACAATTGAAACATTTATAATAACCTGCTCCCACTAAAACCAACACCACTCACATACATTTTCTCAATCCAAAGATTGCATACATGTGCTTATCATGTTTGACTTAACTTAGGGGTTTAGTTTAATCGGTCCGTTAAATTATCGCATGTGTCTAATTTACATACGACTGCCTCCTCTTTCGCCTATGTCCCAACGAGATGGTATTTCCCGAGTGTATGCTCGATTTGACGCTTCGGTTCCTTAGCTTTGTTAAATTGCACCAATGTTGTCGCATAGCTTGTATCGATTCTCACGCTAGGCACCACTCCAAGTTTACTCACTTAACTTCTTATCTCAAAGAAGCCTCGTGCCTTCCGACGCCGCAAAGTACTTAGCTTCGGCTGAAGTCACCTACGCCTCGCTTGCTACTCCATTCAAGACACCGCCTCCACCATTCAAAGTAAATACATAACTGCACCGAGATTCAATCATCTTTGTCAGTTTGAAAAACTGCACGGCAGAGTTTCGACTAACAACTCATCCCCTCCGCATACGGCATATACATCCTTAGTTCTTCCTCAAGTACTTTGTGGATACTTTTTATCGCTTCCAATGCTACTGGGATACGATTAGTAACTAATTGCTACACTCAAATGTAAGAAATATCCGGGTCGTGGTACACAACATGGCATACACGATGGATCTCTATGGCCGAGGCATATGGAACTTACTCACGCGTGTTATCTTAGTTTCAGAGCTGACTATCGTAATCCATCGGTAGATATTCCATGTCTCACGTGGTATTACCTCTTCTTCAAGCCTTCCATATATGGAATCTACGCAGTAAACTTATCAACGGTGTTGTTCCTGCTCACCAATGAGCTTTCATCCATTCCTCGTATTTTGATTCCAAGAATGTATTAGGCTTCTCCTAAATCCTTCATTTGAGAAACATTTCAGCACAAACCCATGCTTCGACATCGACTCCAAGCATCGGGTATGTCGCTTTAAATGATTAGTATGTCGCTTGGTATAATGCGACTGGCCAAACGCAATATGGCTCCTACTAACCTTCTTGTATACACAAGAATCTTCTTCCTTTCTAGCAACCAAAACTTTGATCGCTTCACTGAAACGAAGATTCCAACTTCTGTGATGTCATTTCAAATTCATGATGGATCCGCGTACCAGATACCTTCAGCCCTTTCTCGACACGCAGACTGGCCACGCACATCGCCTCTCAGATCTCACAGGATCCCTACATCCATCCGCCATATTTCGTAACGTAGTACGCAACGATGGCTACAGTAATCCATGGATTTAAACTTCACACGCTTAAGGTTTCATCATAAATCAATTCCTCGAATCGCTTGAAACCTTTGGCTATTGGTCTGTTTTGGCAACACGACGTTTCCATCCTTATCCAAATTTACGCTTAAATATTTATTTACATTCACGGTCTCGCACCATCGGGTTAAGTCCATCAATGTCCATACTCATTACGGGTACATTAAGCCGATCTCGCATTTCATGGCTAAAAGCCATTCATCATTCCCTTCCTTCATCGCTTCTCTTTGTAATGGGGCATACTGGCCACGCTCAACCAAGCAAAGCTTCCCGACCATCTATCGCCCTTTCGACGAGCCTTTATCGCATCTTTTCTCAGCTTTGTTGAATCTCAGGAGGTTCATCCACAGTTTCTTGTGGGTCGAGTGGAACCTCTTCCATGTAAGCAGTGGGATCCACCTTCCTAAGGAGATTCAAGTGCTGCTAGCAACCTCCTCTTGTTTATGAAATAGTTCAAGATCATTTTCCCTGATTCTTTTGTCGATGAATTCCTTTTCAAGGAAGACACCAGTACGAGCAACAAAGATTTTGTTCTCGCTTAATGTAAGCACACCCCGTAGTTTCTTTAGGGTATCCAATGCAGTTAAGACATTTGTCGGATTTGGGGTCTTGGGCTTTATCTTTGTTAATTTTCTTAACATAGACTTCATTGCCCCAAATTCTCATATATATGCTATCTGAGGTCTTTTTAAACCATAAACTCATGTGGCTATGGAGCCGCTTTTGTTGAACTTTATCGAAAGTGTATGCATCAAGTAGCTTCTTGTAAAATGTATATCCCCATGGGATACTGGGTAGTATCGAAAATTTACCACGATCGAACTTATTATCTAAAGTGGTCTGATTCCTCCTCCTTTCTCTGCATACACCATCATAGCCAGAATAAGCTCCTGTGATGAAGCCGTGATATTATACCGCAATCTCTCTCATACGCGACTAAGTCATTTATCAAGTATTCTCCGCCTTTACTTACCTGAGAACCTTAATTGTTTTGTCGAGTTGGTTCTCAACTTCCTTCTCAAACTCTTTCAACACTTCAAAGTTTTATGTTTATAAGCTTCACAGATATATGTAACCATGTCTCGTTGGTACTATCGAAGTAAGCGTTATAAAAGATGTGGAAACCACCTCTCGCAAGCATGTTCATTTGTCCACATACATCGGTACGTATGATTTCCAACACTTGTCGCGCCTCTTCACTAGTTCCAAAGTGAAGCGGCGACTGGGTCATCTTCGCCCATCAAGACGCATTTCATAAAGGCCGAATGATTCAAATTCATCCAACTATATCACCATCTCGCCGTCTTTTCATGCCATTACTAACGCCATCAAACACGCACGCCACGGTGCATGCTGATTCAACTCATTCTGGCTTCCTCCTTTTGATGTTTACGTTATAGGTCTCTTTGTTTTGTGTCTAATACGTATAGACTGCTATCAAGCATGCTAGCATTCATAAATTATTCCATCTCGAAATAAAGTAATATGCAATATTTAATCGAAATCGAAAAGCCATCCAAAGTTAAACAAAAATGGAAAAAATATTTCTCCTCAAAGGAATAAAGCAATATGCACATTTATCGAAATCGAAAAGCCATCCAAAGTTAAACAAAAATGGAAAAAATATTTCTCCTCAAAGCGCTATAAAGTAAATATTGTTCAAAACAAGATTTAAAACCCCGTAGGGTAATGCTAATTTAGTAGACCCAAGAAGCATCATTAACTTTGATCTGCTGTCGCACCCTCAAGTCCACTTCGCCTTCTCCAGCCTATCTCTTATTCTCGTTGTGTGCCGCACATTTCGACAAATACGAGTATCTCGGCCCGCCTAACACCCAAATGTCGAGTAAGAAGTTTCTAGAGTAATAACGTGAATACCGTAGCCAAACGGTACTAGTTCCATTCTTCTTTTTCTACCAAGTACTTCTTTATAGTTCCGTTTCCAAAGTGTCCCATAACCCCATAATGACGAATTTTATCATTTCTCTCGTATCCTTCCCGATGACTTTAAGGTCGCAATTGTTGACTTATTAGCCTTCCACTGTCGCTTTCTTTTCATATTATTCTTATTCTGTACTATCGCAATGTAGCTAGCGCTTTCTTTCCTCTTGGGCGTTCTACTCAGCATTAATGATCAACCCATGTAGTTCCGATAACGACTTATGGAACTGGTGCATGTTAAAGTTCATCACAAAGTCAGCCGAACGAAATGCAACGACTGGCGGACAAGCCCATCGCCAAATTCTCCCTCGAGACAAAAGCGAGCCAGCCTAGAGGAGCCTTCCACGAGCCCTATCATCTTTATTACACGGGACTCACAGTTGTCCATTGCCCAACTTACAATCAACGCAGGCACAACAAGGTCGCACTTCCTTATCGCTTGGCCGCCGAATAGTTTTTCCAGCTTGCGATAGTTTGTAAGCGCCGACATTTTTAATTAAATCAAGATTCGCCCATGTTTACCAACATTGTGACAATGGACATCACAAGGTCATCCTTATGTTGTCGGAGCAGCAGTTGCTTCCTCATCACCTTCTTCGTGTTCTCGAGGAAGCTTCTGTGTTAGCAATTTTATTCGGTTATTTCTACTCAGAACTATTCCCAAGTTCGTAGCTCAATCTAGAAAGTTAATGTCATTTAGTTTGTATTTTTCCAATGCGGATCGAGAGTTTACTTGTTATTAGCGCCAGAGTATCATTTTGACTACAAAAGATACGTAAAACAAATAATAATTCAGTTTTAGTTTATAAGAATGTTCTAATACAAAATAATAGAACATAAATATTAGTGCTTACAATCTCATTGAAAAACACAAAGTATACCAAGACTCCATAAGATCAAATATCGATCATATGGGTATTTATGTTTAACATAACTTCGTGTCACTAAAGTTCGATTACCCATTGCTAGTGACATCTTTTGTCCACGGGTCCGATGTCTCGACATCATGCACCCGCTTGGGCAACTAAAAACTATCGATAATTACCACAATGGACGGGTCGGGGCTTCCTGCCCGACTGGGAATCATTCACCCATCCTACCGGCAGAGTATCCAGAGACGAAAACGTATGTCATACTAATATGTCCTCACGCCTGGGCTTAATTCTTACCTCGACTTTAGAGTTTGTCAGGACAATATTACTTAACTTAATAGAGCGAGATTATTTATACTTAGTAATACTTACGATCACGCTTAAGACATATATATTTTATCAAGCTAAATTTATATCACAACAATCGTAACACTAAATATAACACTTGAGATACATGGTATGACTTACGTACAAAAATACAAAACTTATACGACTTCTTAACTACGTTAATTATTTTCCGCTAGCCTCGACTTCTAGTTGGTTTTCATCTTTTAATTATATTAACAAAGCAAATGATTAATTCATTGTGTCATTTATTTAGGCAAACTATATGCCGTATTTCATAAATACAAATATGTCATATCATAAATATCATGACATCCATCAATATATCTAAACATATATTATATATGAACAAATTAATTATCTAAATTATATTTATACGTATAAAGATGGATGCAGTAGATCGAACGAAAGTAATATTATCCATCAATCGAATTACATTATACTATTATTTAATTATTGATAATATAAACGATTGTTTATTAAAATTCAACCCGATTTTATTTCATTATATAAGTATTTAAATTATCAAATAATTTTATACTTATATCTAATTTTAAATATTTTTGAAAATTATTTATTTCTAATCCAATTAATTATTTTCGTTTTAACAAATTAAAACTAATTTTAATTTAATTAGAAATATTTAATTGTAATAAATTAAATTGAATAAATTAATCCCGAGATGAAATTAATTTTAAATCAATTTAATCGATGTCCAAACATCTTAACGAGCCGAAAAGTCTTAACTGAATTAAATCCAAGCCGATAAAAGCTCAGTTCCACAGGTTCGAACCCTAAGGTTCGAAACCCTAGGGTTTCTCGAGATCACCATTTTACCCTAAAGCGGGGCGGGCGCTATAAGTCATCACACATTCCACATCCCGGCGGCGACGGTGACCACTTTGACAAGTTAATTTAAATTAACTAATTTTCTTTATGCCAACAATTAATCAAAAAAATTATTCCTTACTATTACAATATATTAATTTAAACTTCACTAACTATTAATCATATATTTAATATAAATTCATACATAAACAAAGTTAAAGATTAAAAGTAAGCAAAATAAAGGCTATATTCGAACTTACGGAATTCATGAATTATATTAATTACATAAATACAAATCTAGTACCCGACTCAGATGTCATCACATGTTTCTGAACATAACACATTCTAACAATACTATGGATGCAAATCTCATGATCATTACCAGTTGTATAAACAATAATTAAAGAGACAAAAAATTATGTGTACCGTTCTTTGGGAATAATCAATAACCCCAGAACGAAATATCAGAATCTAAGCACCCCCTACGAGCATCCAAAGAAAACGCCTCCAGCAAGATTGGCCCACACCAACGAATAACAAGTCCCCTGGAGTTTTTGTACTTTAGAACTCCTCTTTTAAAATATTGAACTATAGATTAGAGGTTTCAAGCGTAAAATTCAAGAGACTTTCCACCTAACGACCACCAAAACAAAGTACAGGTTTATAGTAGAGTTTTTTTGCCTTTCACAAACGTGAATACCGAAAATGAATGCGTAAGTTTCTTCTCCTCCAAAAAGTGGCCTTTATATAGGCACCAAAATACCTACTTTTTAGGGTTTTTGCGGATGCCGAAAACTTCTACCACCTCCCAAGCCGCTTTAGTCGACTAATTGCGCTGGAAGGTTCTGTAATCTCACTTTATCCCTAAAATAAAGTGCACGCAAGGGTAGAATATTCTTAGAATTATACTTACACAAAAGTTACATTCCAAAAACTCTATCTCCTATTCAATATACGAACACTTCTGGCACTTTCCAACGATTGGAATTTTTCCCAATGTTCTTATATAGCTATATTTTAAACCCCAAAAGTTTATAATTAAATTATGACTCAATTCATTGTGGCTGCCAGATGACCGTTAGCTCGATTGACAAAAGCCATATACTAATAAACGTTAATCGAACATTATATAAAAATAAGATATCAATATGTAGAGCATCTCTAAGCAGCCCATCATAACCCCTAACGTCATCTCGAAGATCCCAAGCATTTAACATTACAATTTAATCAAACGTATATACGAACTTAAACTTAAATGTGTAAATCGGTTGTACAGTTGAATGGTTGAACGGATACTATTTCAAATATCTCATATTTCCAACACATGCAACATAACAAATACGAAGAGTTACTTTAAATAAAATACTGAAACCAATATATACAATTTCGTGATATTCTTTATTAATAGCATGAACAAATGCTAAAACAAAGACGCTATAAGGTTGTGCTAAGATAACAAGCTTAGATACGTGTTAAGTTAATAAATCACAAAGTTTTGTAAGACATAACTAACAAAAAACATATATTCAAACATTATTACTAGTACGTGGTAGTTTATATAACAACGAATATCATTGCATTAAGAATACGCTGTATTACAAACTCCAAAGGTCACCCTGCACTAAACGACGGCCCAGTGGATGTCGCCTATCATCACCTCCTCCTTATTTTCCGTATTCACAAGATCGTTGTCTTCATCCACCTCCTCTTCAGGGCAATCCTGACTAAACGACGGTCCAGCCGACGTTGTCTATCCCTTCTAACAAAACTACAACATAATATTCCAACTAATATAATCCAAAATCTACAAACAATATTCGAAAGACATAATAATCCAAAAACGACATAGTTTAAGCAACAACATTCCAAAAATATAATAATCCAAAAACGATACAATAATTTACTTTATCAAATGAATTATTAAACAAATTGGGTTCAAAACTTCACTATTTCAAACAATTTCTTACTATATTTAAACCCATTTTTAACCACTTCAAACATTAGACAACATGCAAAAAAAATTAATTCTAACAACACAATACTTTAATTCTAAAAAAATTCATTCAACATAGTATTATCAAACCCATTGAACATAGTATTATTAAACCAATAACACAATACTTTAATGGTAAAAAATTCCAGAAAAAATATATGGCATGCAAAATGATGAATACGAAAAGTGAAATTTTTAGTAGGTGGAAACAAACTTGTGGTTTTGGTTGTCTTCTCCATATTTTTTTCAATATTTACAACTTCTTTGTTTGCAAATTAGTTTAATGGCGATTTGTCCTCTAATTCTCCTCAATTACGTTTTTACAAATTTTGTTGGTTTTGTGGGTTTTTTTGTGGGTTTGGAAAACAATTACAAATTAGAGGAAACGATTACTAATTTTGTGGGATTTTAGAACTGACGGGGGAGGCAAAATGAACTAATTTTTGTGGGTTTTACTGTGAGGGGGGCAAATTTGTGGGGCTTGCTACCGTGAATTATTTGGGAGGGATTTTATTTTAATTAAAATAAGAAGTATCCTTTTTATTCTTGTACACTACGCTTACAACATCAAATCAGAAACCCTATGTACTATATCAGGAGGCAATGTGCTATATTAGTTCCATGCATCTTATATTTTACAAATTTTGTAGTCTAATTCCGAAATTATATTAGAAATATTTGCTATATGTAATTACATCCATTGTAATTAAGGCAACCATGCAGTACATTACAGCCCGACGAACCCTCACTAGTTAAAGATAATTGTACTAATGGTCGTTTAACAAAAGGCAAGACTTATCTCGTCAATATCACCTTTATACTCCCTCCATTTCAATATGGAGGACGTCCTGAAGTTTTCACATATATTAAGACATGCATGCAAATTATTACTCTACCCTTCTGATGCATTAATCATTAGGTACATTTATTTTACTTCATAGGTGCTAAAAGAAAGACAATGACTCTTGGAAACTATACTTTATAGCATGTGAATGTTCAGAACCAATAGCGGCTAAAAGAAACAGGATAAACAATTTAACTCTTGAAAACATCAAAATATCTTCTAAATTGAACAAAGCTCAATAGCCTAAAACGTCCTCCATATTAAATTGGAGGGAGTAGTGTATAATGACCAATTTGGCTTTTTATCATTATTATTCTTTCTTTTGACTTTTTATTACTCCTTCTATTTCAATTTAATTGATCATGTCGCATAAATTTTTATTTTCTTTTTTATTGATCATATAGGAAATACAATTTTATCTTGATCTTTCCACTTTTATTCCTTAATAAAGTAGTACTTTTTATCTTCATGATCAACTAAAATATTTTTGATAAATTATTTTTTAAGATATATTAATAATATTACGCAACTCCTTAATTAAGTATTTTTTTAACTTCGTAATCAAGTAAATTGAAAGTAAATCTCCATGATCTATTAAATTGAAACGAAACCCGAGTATTATTCTTTAACCAAAGCTTAAAGCCTGTGTACGGCCTAACTAGTCCGCCGAAATATCATCCTTTAGACCATCCACGCTAGCCAGCCACAAATTTCGACACTTCTTTCCTCGCTACACGCCCAAGACCATCAAATAAAGACTCCACTTTTCACCAACAACCCCAAAGAAAGTTAAGTATCTGAGGCTATTAAATTCATTTTCTCTCCTTCCACATCACTCTTCATCATATATCCCACCATATTTTTCATTTCTCAAGTTTATTTATTTCTAGTATATATAAAATTATTAAATTTATAATTACTACAACAATCGACATGAAAAATTAATTAAATTTGACAAAATATTTTTTGAATTTCAAAAAGTCTCATAATATTTTAATACACAAATAATATTATAATTTGTTAAAATAATACAATAAGGCTCATCACCGAACTGAGTACATACATAATAAGCAAACATACATAAATTATTGAAAACGTACAATAAAACACACAATGTAAAAGCCATTAAGAAAAACTTCGATTTGTGTCAAAATGACACAAACCTAGTCTCTATTTATAGAGCTCGAAAAATAAAAAATAATGGTATAATTTTTTTTCGTTGCTTGATTATTGTACAAAAAATATTTTAAAAATAAGGAGAAAAAATGATTTGACTGAAGAATGCCACGCCATGGGCCAAGAATGGCCGGGTCAGGCCCAGAGCGGCAAATTACCATTTACTTAATTTTTTTGTTTTATTTTATTCTCGCGCTGGCGGGCCCACTTTCGCGTTGTCAAAATTTGCTCGGGATCAAATATTTATCCCTGGGCCCCATAGAAATAAGCAATTCGATACTCAACGACATTTATCGCGTTAAATAATTTCCTCGACATCCTAACGATCCATTATTGTGGATGATTTTAGTGACAGGTCCCTATTCATGGTTAATTGAACCTAGTAACATGCAGATGCATCCGTGCTGTACTACCTAAGACTAAATAGTCTTGTTTGTCTTGTCTAGTCTACACTATATTTAGGGTCCATATTGTACATCAAATAGGAGTAACTCAACGACCAGGTGGGCAGATACATATTATTCATGAACAATTGATGGTCCGGTTTGCTTGACATGACTAATAAATTGACTAATCATCCCAAGTGGGTTTTTTTATGTAATAACTGCTATTAAAAAAAAATTTAAAAATTTTCGATCGGTGGTGAAACCCGAGATAGTATAAATAATTTCGCTGGAGCAATATTATTTCAGAAATTATTCGTTCGAATTACATTTATAATTTAAGAGGCTACTGGGACAATTCGGAAGAAGCTAGATCGGGCAATGCTCGATAACCTCGACTACATTTAAGACAGAACCTCAAGGTCAAGCTTTCATGACTTGGGGAGCTAAGTTATCATCTTCCATCCTTATCATAAAATCACAAAAATATCTTCCCAACATCTTCCCTACGATTGAAAAAGAAAAATGTAGTTTTCGTGCTGATTTTTTCTATGACTTTTTACATAATTTAATTTATGTTGAATCTTAGTTTCATATGGTTCTATGACGTATATAAAGTTGATGCACTTATATTGCTTGAGGATATTATGGTCGAAAGTTGACTTTTCTAGGTTTCAAGCTGACTTTTCAAGGATATGTTTATAAGACTTTAAATATGCAGTGGAGTTTAATCGTAATTTTAATAGAATAAGGCGACGTTAAAATGGTGATTTAAAATTGACAGCGGAGTTAGCTTGAAAAAGTATTATTTTCAAGCCCGCTTATAATCGATATTTCGAGTATGTGTCATAATTATGGACTCGGTGGTTAATTAGAAATGGCTTATAAGTCGATTTGAAATGTTAAAATAATAAGGTGGAATTCTAGCGGGGGAATCATCAATGTCATGTCCGCGGGATTATTAATCAGTTGCTTTATCCGTCATTTTGGATCAAGCGAAATAGTTCCAATTAAGAGTTGGTACTGTCTTCTGTAACGCAGTTTTGTAGTAGGTCTTGATATTACTTTCTCGGGTTTTGTGCCATGCTGACAAAGTGTGTAAGTGCTAATGCGATTGTGTTTGCAAAGGTTTTCGTGGTAGCTAGCAGAGCAGCATTTATCTCAGTGGGCAAGCATTTACGCATTTCATTTTTAAATCGTGTGAACATGTTACCTGGTACGATTATGCGAGAATGATGTACATGTCATCAGGTTATGATTACGGTAACGTATATACATGTAATCAGTTTGTAATGACATGTGATTCATTTTAAGCGAGCCACGAGCATGACATGGATTATATTCAAGGGCGTCAAGATTGCTTCAGGTAAGTAACAGTCAACTCCAACTTATATTTCCGATTGGCCTCGCCGACACCGTTGTGGCTCTGTGGCCTCATTTCGGCACTTTCTTACGTATTTCGCATTCTGCTTGCCATCGCTTCGACTTCCATTTATTGGCGAGACGTTTAGCCTCGCGCTGATATCGTCAAGGTAGCAGTTGGTTAATGGGTGAGGTGTCGTTGTAGTTATGTATGACTTGAGGTGACTTGCATCGATTCAAATCTCTACTGACGACAGGTTGAGCGACTCTCCTTCCTCATATGATATTGACGCTATCGGGCCTTACATACTCGCTGCATAAGAAATGTATGACTTTTTGATCACTTGTCAGCACAGATTATTTGCTGTGGCCCTATACTACTTCTATACCAAGGGTTTGGCCTTTATACCAGAGGCAAATGCAGATGAGTCTTTAGAAGATCACTTCACAAGTACAGACAAGCGGGTCTCATACTACCATGAGATACTGTTGCTGGTTCGCCTTATACTTCGTATAAGAAATGGTGTTTTATTACGTCATCCATTCCTACAGTAGACTCCGATTGCAAATGCGTGATTTAGAGTTTCGGTATATTTAAAGTAGAGATATGAAAGATGGGCGACGACTGTGAGTTATATCGAAGCCGAAATCTCCTCGTGATTTTATTCCCGATGAATGCGTGATTTATCGAGACCTTCTATTATATCTTAAATACGCATACCAGACCTTCTTCTTTAATCTTATCATGACTTATTAGAATCCCCGGATATATACGCATTTATTCATAATATCGACTATTATAATATTGCATGGCCCCTGCTCAGAGGAAAGCTCACCCCCCGTTTGTTCACTAAGCTTCGCAGCCTTTTATACCCCTTTTCGCCATGGGCGACATTTTCATTTCAGCGCTGACAGACGGCTACTGAGCCGTATGCCATTTAGAAAGTTAGGGGGGAGTGGCTAAAGAAGATCGCGCTTTATGATCCTCATACCGATTTTGATGCCATTAACCTGCTTTTGATTTTATTTTATTTTCAAACTTTAGCCTCATTCTGGCAGTTTCTGTCACTTTGTGATTCTAAGTACAAGACTTACTTTCAGAGCCTCCCGCTCGCATTATCGGGTTTCTTTTTTGGGATATGTCAGATATATATGGCGTCAAGTTGGTTGGGATATCACCACCATTTGATTAGTAAAATTTTAAAATCAAGTATCATTTCGGCATTATTAATTTAAATCAAATTTTTGGATGAAACTAGTAGTTTTTAAACCGAAGTCGTCCATCGGTTTCAGCGACTGGGTGTTCCTGGATTATAATGATTCTCACTCGTGGCGGCCGACTGGGCGGGCTGCTACACTTTAGGCTCAGGAATCCAAAAGTTCGATTCGATTAGCATTGTCTCGGCTCGAAACAGCTTGGCCTGTGGCTCTTGCCCGCAAAGACAAACATAAACCGAACCTAAAATCTGTGGGGTTCGGTTGACCGAACCGAATCTGAAGGCTGGTCTCACTAATAGGCCTCAGTCCATTTATTCCCCGCCCCACCTTAACAAATCATTCACCTAGATCCTAGGCTAAGATCCATTATCCCCTATTTTCCATTTATTCATACCCTAAAATACTAAAACCTATTCAATATTCTCTACATCTCTCTCATCCGGGCCGTTTTCTCTCTTTTTAAACCCATCTCTTTCGAAGCCTTGGATTCGCCTGATTCCTATCATGAGCCGCCGTTTCTCCTTCGCTCTTCGCTATGTCTCGATTCAAACCCCTCTTCGATTCGCTTCCTTTTCCGACGATTTATACCCTTATCGTCTCAGACGCTGACTTTTTATAATATGCAAGCTTGAAGTTTCGGGAAGTTATAATTTTTGGGGTTGCATGTACGTTGTAACTTGTAAATTATATGTTTTGACTTCTTCACTTATTATTTTGAGTTTCGAAGTTTTGACTTTCGATTTGAGTTTTGATTTAAATTCTCTGAGTTTAATTGATTTAGTGGTTTGGCGGTTTAACTAAATTTGAGTTTAATGAAATTGTATTTTCCGTTTAATTGATTAGGTTTCGCTTAATTAAATCGTGTGGTTTTAAATAAATTAAGTTTCATGTTGCCTATCCATTCTGTTGCTTATCCACATGCCGCCCCATGTGAATCGCTTAAGTTCAATTTTGTTGCCGATTAACGAAGTATTTTCAGGTCACCGAGTTAACTATTTTGTCAGCTTTCTATCCATTATGTTGCCTCTGAAAGATGATGATTAAAACTATCTCGATTTCTTACAGAAGAGTATAACATGCTTTGCGTGATTCAGCTTACCTTTACTTCTATACACCCTCATTGCAACTTTCTGGATTGCGCATGCCGACTATAATCTATGTTGCTTATAATATGCTACTCTAAAGCATTTATTTAAATGCTAATTCGATTTCAATCTCTTATTGCCTACAATATACTTTTATGTGACTTGTTGCCTATAGTATTCATGAAAGATTTATTTAACAATCAACAAACATAGTTATGAGTCTCCGATTTCCATTGAGAAATAAAAGCAAACAACGATTTAATTGATTAAAAACAAAGTCTCCCTCGATTTCATTATTGGTTCCGAGTTCTAATTTCCATTATCGGGTTCAATCATGTCCGATCTATTCCCCAGATCCTCATATTCCCTCGTTATTCTCAAGCTCAACCATCAACACAAAAAATCACGTATTTCACCCAACTCTAAGAATAGCAAGAAAAAAGACGCTGTAGAACTCAAGAATGAAGAATTATCAAGAATGAAAGAGATCAAGTTCTAATTTTTGTATTTTGATTGAAAACAGTTTCCGTTAATTTTGGATATTTCATTTTGGCTTGTATTTTATGTTATGAATTTGTGTCGGCCTGTAATATTGGACTAGGGAGTAGGGATTATGAATTTTCATTTTTCAGAGACAAGATATAAAATAGCTAATATATAATGCGGATTGAACTATTTGGCAACCGTCATAAATCGTTGCACGAATGTAGATCGAATAATAACTCTAAAAAAACATGCGAACTCGAATCAAATCTAAGGTTTGAAAAATCGATCGATCGAACGTATTTAAAAAATATGTATTTAACTCGACGCATAGTTCGGTCCGCTAATGCTTCCGCTCCCTTCCTACATGATTAATTTCAGCAGAAGAGCTCGGTTGTTATTATACACTAGAAATCTAGTACTCCTTCCATCCCTAAATCATAATCACATTTGACTTTTCACGATCTCCAAGACATGATTTAAAACATAAGTATTTCTAATTCTACACTTGTAAAAATTATACAAAGTTGAGAGCTTCAACAGTATATATCAAACTAATCTAAAAGATCCCACGTGACTATATTATTTATTATCGTATTAATGAGAATTCACGGTCAAAGTTTTTAAGTTCTCAATTCAAAAATTAAATGACTAAGGATTTAGTGTAGGAGTAGTAGTATAATATGACCAATCATACAAGTACTTTAAGTTGTTCCACCAGGTAGGTCATACGTAAGTATTGTTGTTGTCATCTCAGACTCTCACTATTCCCTTTTTCTCTCGATTATTATTGATGCCAATGTTGTGGTTAGTGTATTGTTTTAATTATGTAGTGTTATTGCAAACAAGTTGAGCTAAGTGTTTGGTAGTTGAGGTCAAGGACCGGATAATTCGTACCCGTTTACTCCACTGAAATATGACTCGATAACCCTCGAAGGTTAATCGAGCAAACTCGACAATTCTTTTTACCTCGAGCAGCCTCGCATCCTCGGCATATTACTCGATAAAAAATAAAATAAAATATTATATATTGTATAAAATAAAATACTACTTTCTTATAACTTTTGGGATTCACCAATATCTGATTTAGATAGCCCAAATAAATGTCAAATATACAACCATAGTCCATTAGATCTATATCCAAATCATTTCATTAACTAAGTAAAAACCTAATAACCTAATGTAAATACGATTAAGTATATTCAGTAATGTCCTAGCCGCTATTTCACTTCATCAGTTCATCCCAAACATCCTCACCTCCGTCCTCTTTCGAAGTCTTCAAATCTGATTCACAACTAGTGTTGCTAAAGGATCGGGTAACCCGACACTGCTACCTGGCCGCTCAATAACCCGTCAAGGTTGTACCCGATAAGCGGAACTCGAGTAATTATGTAATTACCGGGCGCGAGCAAAGAGAAATCCTCGCTCGAAATCAATAGTTATCGTTTCATTTATTACGCCTATCGCGACACCGTCAGAATAATTCATTTACTAGTTTAGTGAATGCGATTACATAAACGGAACGCTCAACTACGCAATTGTAATTACTAAGTCGGCGTTCTCATGATAATACCGTGAGGTTGCGCTGCCGATACCAGATCTCATGCATAACCGTTATAATAATATAAACGATCTATTAAATTATTATACTTAATCGCTATTATCCTAACTCGTATGTCACACACATACAATGACGCTGAAAGTTATATTTCATGTATGAAATAAAACAAGCATTTGCTAAATCGAGAGTTGATTGTCGCTTATCAACTAATATTCTCAATCTATTCTTTACATCGATAATTTAAAATATAAATCAGATAAACCCGAATGAATTAACTAGCTTAGTTTAATTAATTTCATAGTTAGTTGAGCTCACACTAACCTCTTAGTTATCAGCAATAAGTTGTTAATTTTTAATTCTACTTAACCATTTAATTAAATTAAACAAGTCGGTTCATTAAACTATTCTATTTACTTTGTGTTAATTTCAACCTCTATAAGCGAGGCTTATTAGGTTTTCACACATAATACAAAACCCAAAACCTCACTCTCCCTTCTTGATTTGGCCGCCTTCTCTCCACTTTTGCGAGGCCGAATATCGCAAGAATTGAAATTCTTGCCTTGATTATTATATCCAATCTCACGCGTTTCTAGTAAACTTAAGTATCGATCTCAACCTCCCGTATGGATCAACTAGAGGAATTCAAGCACCGTGACGCTAAATTGGAATTCAAAGGAGGCTTCATAAAAGTGTTGTTGTGACTTTTTTCCGCTAATCAAAGACTTTTTAATTCATATCAGATATATGTATCTAATATTATAACAATTAAATCTGATCCTGGTATGACTATTTGAATAAGTTTCTTCAAGTTATATCATAGAAATTCCTTCAGTGGTATCATGAGCCTACTTTAATTTTATATATTTTGATCTAGTATTTTATAAATCATGTTTTATGAATTTTATATCAAATTTCATGTTTATATAGTATGAAATAAATTTGTGCCATATATTTTTTGGATGTGTTCGTATATTCAAGTACATCGAAATTGTATATTTTAGTGTTTTGATGATTAGTATAAAGTGTTTCATGATTTACAAGTTTTTGATTTTATTTTGCTGAATACTTAAAAACAATTTTTTGTGTTTGAAGGTTTAAAACTCAAAAATTCGATTCCAAATTTTTGCATAACTCAAGCACGCTATTGGAGTACCCGTAAATTTTTTTCATAATTTTGGAATTTCTAACTAATTTTAAAAATTTTAAATTTCATTATTTCAATTATCGACATACGATAATTAATTATCAAGTAAAATATTTTATGTAAATCTAATTGGATTAGTTCAGAAATATTTTGGAGTAATTTTCTTCCAAATTTTAGATTTTTTGGAATTGTTTAAGACCTTCAAAATATTTTTAAAAGTTGCTTGAATTAAAACGCAAAACCGAAAAAAAATACTACCAAAACGTAAGATCCACCAAGGGCGGCGACCTCAAGCATCCGCCACCTCGCGCTGGCGGCCACGGAAGGCCGAATCCTACAAAGGAGGTGGCGCGTGTCGATGGTTTCCATGGGCACACCGTCCATCCCAACTCGTTTCGCGCTGCTGGTTTTCGCAGCGGCCCAACTGCTTTAAACCCTAATTTATCGCTTGGTTAACTGTGGTATTCGTATTTTCATTTTTTAGTGATATCATACTTCCTTTAAATTTGATAATTGTAATTATCTTATTTAATTAATATTTTATTTTATTCAACCAAATCACTTTGTATTAATTTATCAAAAAGCGTAAAATACGGTAACGTTTATCTAAGATAAATATATTTTAATGTAATTGCAAGTAATTATATTATCATATATGTATGAATAATTATTATAATACCTGTTGAGCTTAATACACACACACACACACACACACACACACATATATATATATATATATATATATTAATTAATTTTAATTATATATATTTGCATGGATATTCATTGATTGCATGATTTATTTTCTTTCCTTTTAATGTATATTTATTAAATCCATGTTATGTGATTTATTTCTTGATATATATATATTGTAACGGAACGAAAGGGATATATCGAAGTGACCTAGTTTTGTATTTTATTTAAATACGGCCTCGCTGCATCAAGTTTATTCATTAGAAACGACAACAGTCGTGATGATGATATTTTATTTTACCACAAGCTCGCTGCTTTCTTAGTTGGGTTAGTAACAAATGTACTGGATGCGAGGCATCAAGATGCATGTTTCACCAGATCTACATTCGGGCAAACTCGAGTAGTTTCCTTTAAGTCAAGAATACAAGATCGCATTTTGCAAAATGTCAAATGTGGTCTTATGTTAGTATTACACTTTGTAAAGCTGCTGGGTAATAGGTCCATTTATTTTTAGGTCATATCATATATCTCCTAAATGTATATTATTTGCTTTTTATTTTCACGACAGATATTACTTGCATGCTGCTTATATAACATGTTAAATATCAAATAATATTAATCTTACCATTAAAATTTAAGCAAAGTATCAAGCCAATTTTAAAGTCAAGCAACTTATCGCGCTACCGAAAGCACACTTTGATGGCCGGGTGGACTAGCCAGAATGACAGACATAACAATAGAACACGCTGTTGATTTTACTAACGCTGCTGGCTTTCAAATGATAATTCCAAAGTAACGAATTGATTTAATCGTCAAGAACCGTGATTTCCACTAGCGCTGGCTCGCGATACTGCACATCATAGAGCGCAAGGACTCCAAGAGTCAGTTGGCACACAATCGATTAGTTAATCTACTGCTGGCTGATTCAAATGGGGAGTGCAGTTGGGTCATTGGGGTTCCAAAGAACAACTATCTTGGATACCTTCTACATTTTATGAGATTTGAAGACGGTATAATATTTACAAGTTATTTAATATTTAGATTATTTTTTTGAACTATACTATTTGTAATTGCATATTTTCTATTATGGCCGACATACCACGCTTACTCCTCTTAATTCACCGATAATTGGGCAAATAGAATGTAATTTTATTATGTGAAATAAAGCGAGTTAAGGAGAAACTAAGAGACTTGCGGGTACATAGTTATACATGCTAATATGATTTCCTTCATTAAGGCATCAAGATGGTTACGTGCTCATAAAAGACAAGTAACGAATACCATAATTATTTCAAAACTTGATTAATAATATGGACACGTTAATCGAATCCTCACGCTACTCCGAACTTAGGTTCAAGTTAACAACGCTACGTGATATTTATCGGTAGATAATTAAATTTTGATCTCAATCTAAGGTGACGACGCTACGAAGACTAATATGCTATATTGTCTCTGCAACACCATACAAGTTTTTAAATACTGTTTAATTTCATTTGTAACCAAATAAGAACACTATCAATGATTCGAATGTCAGGTATCTTCTTTATTTCAAGACATGTCATATGTATTTAGTTTCACCAACAATAAGCTTGTGGTTCGTATAACCAAATAAGCTATATTGACTACTCAGCCGCATTATCACTAGAAAGCCGAGCGCACGGTTAACTATAATTTCCAGTTAATGATTAATTTCATTATTTCATCGAACTATAATTTGAAGTTAATGATTAACTTCATTATTCAAACATTAAGCACGAAAAGAAGGATATTAATTAACACTTGAAAAATATAAAGAGAGATTCGATAAAGCCTCATATCTCAAATGATTTTGATATCAAAATCATAATGTCATCAAAGGGTTAAACTACCAACGTCTTGCATTAATCGCTGACTCGTATGGTTTGGGACATGATTACTAGCCAAGTATAGTAGTAGCTAGGAGATAAGGCACAAAGAAAGATAATTGAGCTCTTGTGTAATATTAGGTGACTACATTAAATCCTCCATGAATGGTTGAAATTTCAAACTTTTTTAATCTATACGAGTAGGTCGATGTCATATTTACTATGTGGGAACCTACACATTTCCATCTATCGTGATTCTGACAAAGGAATGTCATTCTATTATTCTTCCTAAAAGATATGATATTTTGAATAACAAATATTTGAGTGACACTGTGGAATATGACTTACTAAGACTTCAGTTCAATCTTGCAAAGATAAACCGAGCTTCAACTCCCTACTAGACTTCATGGAAGGTACGTTAATCTCGCCCAGTTTGAATGTTCACATACAAGTTGATCGAGGATATGTCATTGAATGACATGATCAACCGATAAGCAGCATGGCGGTGACCATATAAATACTATCAAGTTCTCACTAAGTATCATCGACACGAAGAATGCATTATCTAAGGAACGGTGACATCATTCTCGATCTTAAAAGCGTACTGACAAGATACGTATAAAGAATTGTTTTTAATGAAGTTAAACACAATGGATGAAATCTTTCAATTTTATATACCAAAGAATTTCATTCTACCTAGATGTCAATTAGTCGAGCGATATTAAGTGCTAACTGCTCAATATAGTCAAACACAAACGAATGGAATAAATTCACATATCAAGTTTATTGTACTTACCTTTGAATTAAATTTATTCTATATACTAATCAGTAGACAACTCAAGAGCAGTTATGTTTGATAAACAAACTTTGAAACGCCTCATATGGACAAGTTAATATTATGTTATCAAGAGACATAATTTCAACACTGTCTAATGTCGAGATTATGTCATCATGTACGTGAATTCAAGGAAAATGATATTTATTTGCATCTACTAAAGAATTATAATTTATTGTCTCAGATAGTATCTTCATTATAAAGTATAAAGGATGGAAGTAAAAATATTGTTGAATTGAGGATAAATTCGATCTCATAGCCTCGTTGAACAATCTCTACTGTATTAAACCGATTTACTCATTCAAATTATATATCCATATATATATATATGTAATTTCAATATATATTAATTGTTAGATAATTAGTATTTTAGGATTTAACGCATTGACATTGGGTTACGATGACTACTAGGGTCCACCTCGTGAATTCATATATTAATACAATAGTTGGTTAATATTATTTAATATATTACTCTCAAGTAATTCGCCCAAGAGGTCACACACACAAATGTAAAAAACCGAACTATATAATAAATGTATTATAAATTTTTCTTTTGTCTATGAAACATGCATGAAACATTCGGGGCTAAAAACTCAATCCCAAGACTGGGAGCGAGTCGGTTTGGGCGGTGTACTGGATGGGGTTTCTTTGGGGAGATTTTTCACTCCGAAAAACTTAGAATTTTGGGTTTATTTAAAGCGAAGTTAATCAAACCAAAAACAACTAATCCACTCTCATATTTTGATTCACAAAAATCAAAACTCTCTCTCCACCAAACCTAAATAGCTAACCTCTGTGGAAGAAAAAATAAGATTTTTCTTCCATCTTTATTCCTAATATACTTTCAGCTGTTTTAAGAACGTACAAAAGAGTTTGAGAATTTGCCGGTGCGAACGATCTAGAGATAACTGCATCGAGTACGCGAGTAATTCAATTCCGTCACAACTGATAATCTTAATTTCAAAAAGGTACACACTTGTAAAGCCAATTAATATCGTTTGTACAAATCGTATTGCTCGGGATTCGTATCCAAGTAAGCTTTATAACTCGATTATACGCTTAAGAACAATTAACATATATGACTCAATGTATTCAAGTACCTTTAGGACACACTAATTGTTAGAACCTTCGGTTATATCAAAAAATTATTATGTGAGAATTTCTAAGTATCATAACTTAACGAAAAGAGATGATGACGATATGAATAAATAGACTCGGACACGGTAGTCGAGTATATAACTCACTCTATTTACCTTTATAGATTGTGATTCATCGAAGTTGATCCAAAGAATGTTCCTTGGCAATGACTGATGACGGATACTTGATATTGTTATCAGTTCACAGCCTAAAAAACGAGAATAAGAAAGAAAATAATTATACTACCAGTATCCAAGTTGCAATCTTGAGATACAGTATAATGAGGTTGGAGTCTTGATATTTTGATTGAAATCAAAAGGGTCCAGAGTAAAGATTTAACATCGAGTTCCTTAAAGCAATGAAGACAACTCATTATTAATGTTTCAGAGCATTGAAAGTACTAAAGTAATTTACAACCCGAAAGCGTATAATCTGTAATTTATTGTACATTTGTAAGCTCAATTACATACACACATATGCAATATTAGTCACAAGGTATAAATATAAGCTTGGGGATGACATTTTGCTTGTTAAGCTATAATACCTAATAATTTAAGCTGAGGTGAATAAAATCTATGATAGATTAAATTCTATGATAGACATTCTCTTATGACAAGACAACTCTTTATTAGAGGTCCGCTCCTCAATAAGTAAAGACCTCACGCTGAAATAGAGCGGTTGGAATCTATTATGATAATACGATTCGACTCTATGTCATGTCAGATCATGATTGTATATCCCGACTATTTATATAAACACAATTTCCATAATATGAATTGCTGATTTTACTAGCGTATTCACGCTGATTCGAAATAATACGCTTTAGAAACTTTAAGAGAATGAGGTAACTATAGTTGAGGAAATGATCAGCTTGTTGGTCTCACCCTGAACCGAACGTGAGAATAAATGGGCCATGGACGCTTGTCCTACGCGAACAATCAAGAAGCCAAGAAATTTATTAACGGGCTAAGTCTAGCATACCTCGAGAGTAAACTACAAAAGTTAAGCTTGAACTCAAGAATACAACTTGACCAATCAATTTGTATCATAGGTAATGCTTGTTATAGAATATGCATTTAATGAGATAGATGTATTTTAACACACTTTTGAAGGCGTTGTAAACCTACCCGACATCCCGAAACGGCTAACCGCCAGCAACCGGTGATAGTCTTTATATATACCAAACCAGGTTTTCATTTTCTCCCCGTACACTTAACTAAAGGTTCGAATTAATACGCTGTAAGTGAGTATTCGGTGTTAAACTAGACCCATATGGTAATGTCTACGCTTTCAAGACAAACTTATGGAAAAAAGCTTAAAACCCATTTCGCCTTTGCCAAATAGATATACATATGAACTATACGAGGATAATCTTAGCCATCGCGCCTCGATTCCACGGTCAGACCGAATGTATGGATGCACTTACCTTGTAAGTAGTTTTCTGTTGCCATTAAGGATTGTAAATCCATTGCCTCCTGCTTACATGTCCTAAAGTGATTCCAATAGATTCATGCAAGCTATGGGTGAATATGAAAATTTATGCTCAAGGAATAACATGAAAGGGCGAATATGAAAATTTATGTCATAATCCAATACTTTGTGCGGTGAATATGAATCTGGCTTAGCTTACAACTATCTCAAGAAGATTGTTTACAAGATTCAAGAACACCAACAAATATAATCTCTAATATCCAACTTAATAGACAATACCACAGAAAACTGAAGCCAAAATTTATCATCATTTGAGAACGACACGAGCCTTTAATCATAGAAAAGCCTTAATTTCACAAGCTGGTTGGTGATTGCCTGCTACTGTACCGATCGAATTTCTTCCAACATAATTTGCTCACATTTACCGATAAACTCAACCGCTATCTACTATATCGAAATTCCTTCCCGATTCGTGAAATTACTCTTCACATCTAACATAGTAGCTTGACTCAATTTGAATGAGGAAGTACGAGTTGAACTAGAGCCTGATTTTAGCTATAGGTTTTAAGGTACTTTAATCTGAACCCTAAAAGTGGGACTTATCAAAGCTCACCAACATCCTTATCCAGAATATCATATTACGCATAAATCCTTGGAGACCATAATAATTGTACCATGCTTTTAGACTCTTCCTCCAAAATGTATTGCACATAATGAGGGTGTTTGGCTAAGCTTATTTTTTTTAACTTATAAGTGACAATGCAATTTATAAGTAGGTTACTTATAAGTTGTCAAATTTATTTTGACTTGTTTGGCTAATATAGATTATAATGAGATTTTTTTCAACATGTTTGGATAACAATAATTTATAAGTTGTAGAAAAAGTAAAATTACTTATTAGACATCTCATTTATATATCACTTTTTTTTATCTTTATGATATAAACAAATTACAAATTTAATATTTGAAAGTAAAAAAATTAATTATAACTAAAAATTGTATTTTATGACGAAAAATATGTTTTTTATTTTTTTTCCAATAAAAAGTAAAATGATAAAAAGTTGGTATAACTAAAAATTATATCTTTATGACAATTAAATGAAGGATAAATAAGATAAAAAGTTAACTATTGAGGGGTAATGAAGTAATTTACTTGGTCAAACCAACGTATAAGTTAGAGCAAAAAAAAGTTGGAAAAAAAAGAGTTAGGAAACGATACTTTTTAAAAGTCAACTTATAAGTTACTTTCAACTTATAAGTTATATCATATAAATATTTGCCAAACACTTCTTTTTTATCAAATCAACTTATAAGTTAATTTTAACCAAAAATAAGCTTTGCCAAATACCCTCAATATCACTCATTTGCTCTAATACACAGCCTGTCTATTGTATAAATTGTTGCCATATCCAATTGCATATGCACAAATGCATTTCACATATAAGAAAATCTACATGTACTATATTGTAAAAGATTCTTTCTCGACTTCTCAGAGAATTTCAATTTCCCTTGAGGTCCCCTCCCTTACAATTTCTTCCTATATATATTTATATTAACACAAACAACCTGGATCCTTTAGGCAATCCCCTTCCTCAGTTACCAAACGATGGTTATCATCAATCTAAAGAAGAAGAAGAAGTAAAGGAATTCCATGGTCACCCATACAATCAATTTCACCAGCTAAATGATGGAGAAATAAACCACTCTTCAGGTTTTCAAGAAGGGTGGTTGAATAACCTCAATTATGAGAAAAAATTGGGTCCGAGTCGCCTCGATAACTTGCAATGCACAATAAATGAAGTTGGTATAGACCAAGCATCCCCAAGACTAAAGCAAAAGAAGGGAAAAGGAGAGGTTATTGAAGTTAATAGAGGCAGACTTGTTCGGCCCCTGGGACGAAAAGACAAGCATAGCAAAGTCTGTACTGCAAGAGGTACCCGAGATCGTAGACTGAGGCTATCTCCAAACACTGCCATACAATTCTATGATGTTCAAGATCGGCTTGGATATGATCGACCAAGTAAGGCCATTGATTGGTTGATGAAGGAAGCTAAAGCCGCCATTGAAGCAATTGGTAATGATCCAACACGTGTCAATGGTTTCAATCATGGGTATTTGAATTCCAACCAAACAGGGCAGATGGGGTTCTTTAACATGGGTAATGGAGGCATATTACCTTCTTCCAATGTGTTTCAAAATGATTGTCCAAGAAATGGTCATAATAATTCGATTTCAACTTCCTTGGAGACTTGGCAAAATGGTACATTTCTATTCTCTAGTGGTGCTAATCAGAGGGGGAGTGATGACTTACATATTACGTCATTTCCAGTTAAAGATCCAGTTCAAGATTTAGGCCAAAACCAATTTGAGTTTACTCAGCCAAGGGAACCCTTTCAGTCCAGCTTATTTAATCCTATTTCTGCTTCAACATCATCATTGCAATTTTCCAGTCTAAATGTCAATTATTCCAACAATGGATTTTCAAATGAATTCTTGTCAAGTCTGCAGGAACAGAGTTCGATTTCAGGAGGCTCACCATCCGACAACTCGCATATTCAGGAGTAAATCAGCTGGAGTTCGATTAATCAAGGTTCTCATGTTATTTATTATGGCGTAACAACACTGCCCCCCGGCTCTCACCATTTTTCATTGTGTGTTATGAATTTCTCTAAATAACAATGGTTATAGTAAATTATAGTGAATGCTTATTAGCTTAAACAAATAGATATCGACATGGTTCATTGTTATGAAACTTCTTAACGTGTCTATTCTAAATCGTGAGCCCTCACTTATTATAGGAGAAAGGTACTATTGTTACAATTTTTTGCGATACATTTTGACTTCTTAATCGAAACTTTAAGGTATTAAGTTTGCAAGCACACAATTATTACCATCAGTGAAAGATGAGAAGGCTAGTACCTTAGCAATAAGACACTCTGTTCGAGTAGCATACAATAGTGGTCAGCTAGATTAATTAAGTCACCTAATAAATTAAATGATTAATGATTGTGTTGATAAAACATATTTGATTCAATAAGATTTAATCCTTTAATTTTTTAAAAATGTTGCTCCGATTCTTACTTCTATCAGAATTACGTGAGCGCCGATTTTTAAGTCGCGTCGCCGTGTGACAATTTAAAGAACATTTTGTCGGTCTCTTATGATAAGTAAAAAAAAAATCAAGAAGATAAAAATAAAGCGCACCCATCTTTCCCATCCCACTCTACCCCCATCCCTTTGAACATGAAATTGTAATCTCTGAATTGCTTATATCAGCATCCTCATAAAAGACAATATACAACAGCTTAAGATAAGTAGATGAAATGTGTAAAGAAATAAAATTTTTAGCGTAAACTTTTAAGCTAAAAATTCAATTATGTTGGAAGTGGGGTTTGGTCTCAAAATTCAATTATGTTTGATTTCGAATTTTGATGCTTGAGTTTTATTTATCGGAAGGGGCAGCACTGGGTTGCTTTGGTGTTGGAAGTTGCTGGTGGTTGTGGGGCGGCGTGAGGAAGATAGGAGATGGGGAAGACAAGGTTTGTGAATATTTTTTGTTAAAAGAGCAAAGTGCACTCCCCATAGCGTATGCATGTATTCGCATGTAAATGCTTGAGGAAGATGACAAAAAATTTGACGGAAAAATCAAATGAAGCCGATTTTTAAAAGTTATGTGATCGATATAGGGCGTTTTTGAAGCATGGGTGATCAAACGGAAACATGGGATAATTATAAGTGATTACTTGCTGATAGGCTAAAATTAAATAAGAAACCTCACAATGCTTGTAGATTTATGAATTTCAATCGAACCCGGGTTAGAAATCAATCACATTTAAAGATTAATTTAGATCGAATCAATATAAGGATAGATTTGTCAAAATATATAAAAAGAAAAAGGAATGAAGCAAGGATGTTAAAGAAGCACGCGAGAGCAATAAAGCATGACAGTATAAACAGAATTTGGGTAGACAGTAAAATAGAGTGATGGTAGCAATAATTGTTGACAGAATTAGATCTGGTTCTTGGTTGGGTAGCACTGATTGTCATATGAGGGTATAAGTGAAGCATGTTCTTGTCAAACCTTTTTATTGCTGTCAAATCGTTAAAGTATAATTCATTCACCCATAAAGGATACCTTTTGACTATTTAAAAAGAGAAGCTGTGTCAATTTGATCATTCATGTTTCTTCTCAACTTAACAATTTAACAAGAACTATATATGAATTTTTTATTGCTTATGTTTCTAAACACAGCCACACACAGGGAGGGATACAATTAATATTTTAAGACTAAATTTCATTCTATTTCACGAGATTATTTTAAATGGAATTTGAATGAGCCTTTTAAATATTTATTTGAATAAGTAACAAAGTGATTTTGGCCAACAATTTCCAATTGCATTTTTTAAGTTATTTGACGTTTGACTTGAAAATAGACTCTATGCGAGGATAGGTTAGTCGTATTAAAAATGTAGATATTTTTGGAGGGAAAATAAAGAAGTTCGGTGCTCATGTTAAAAAGTTCGGGTGCAGAGTGATTTTTTTTTTTCTTTATTTATACGGGTTGATTGAGGGAGGTATGGCTGAGCTAAGATAACAGAAAATTTCACCCTGAATATACATTTGAAATACCAGTAATGGAAGAAATGCTATGGAATGGGTAAGCTACATTTAAAAGAGTCCGGACAGGAGATTCGTAAGATGTCCAGATCGGGTGAGATAAATTATTTGCTTTTGAATGAAATTTTGGGCATGTAAATCGAAACTGATTGAGTTACTCTTTGATAGGTAGCTCGCCGATTTTGGGAAGTTGATTGATGGCCTTTGTTCATAAAATTTAATTACTGCCCGTACCATGGATAATTTTGTAAAAGGCAATAATGGAATAATTTTGTTTGCTAAGAGACCTTAAGTGATAATATAAAATAAAAACTTAATGGTTCGATTGTCATTTAAAATAAAGTTGGAGAACCTCAAAAATGCTAATTTTGATTCAATTTGTAAGTCTAAAAATAATAGCTAAATTTTTATTTGACTAATCACTTTAAAAACCATTTTGCCCTTTTTCAACAATGGGAATTACTTTCTTTTCGGTCATTTTAATTGAGCACTACCGTATATCGGTAATTTTTTTATCTTCAATTTCACTTTAATTATATTATTAAAAAATTTAAAATGTATTATGAAAGTATTTTAAAAGCGACAAATTCAAATATATATAAATTTTATATTTTTAGAATAATTAATAATTAATAATTGATAGTCAGTTGATTTAAAAAAAGTCGAATGATAATTAAAGTGGATTGGAGGGTCACAATTCTGAGACGAAATTGTAATATAAAATAAGGGCAGCCTTATGATATCTGATTCGTCTTATATATGCTAACTGCGTAGATCATCTTACGTTTGGATATGGCTACAATTTTAGCGTAACGAGTGAAACTCAACAAGTGACACTACGTATATAGTGGTTTCTTGGCATATGAGAAACAAAATTTGGAAATCACTTAGTAAATCCACGTAGTGGATGCTTGAAAATCAACATTAGGGACATGGAAACCCAGCATGTGAATCTTTGAAACTACGTAAAGAAAGTATAAAATAGTCATTAAGAGTTGACCTTTTTTTTTTTTTTTCGGAGGAGAATGTTTTTATAAGGCTATACGTGGATCGAGCCAAGGCACTCTCATATGGAGGCAGGAGATTTGATGTCGTTAGGGCTGGCGCACATTGAATGTTACAATCAAATCATTTTAATTTGATAAGTCATAGGTAAATCATTTTGTCTTAATTCAATCCTTTTTAAAATAAATTTTCTTCCATATAAATATTTGATGTGTTATATATAATCGTAGACAATATTACCATAAGAAAGGATAATGATGCAGCAAATGGTGCATATCGAACACATACAATATCAATCTATCATAATACAGTTAGTACAGTACTCTTCCTAAGCATTCTTCCAGTACATATGACACCAAATACTCAATAAGGAGTTATTGTACATTAACTAAAGTTGGCAAAAGCACTTCTTCATCAGTTGATTGCAGCCTAGATCATTGAAGCTTAATGTAGTACAACGACATTACATACAGTTAGCCGCCAATAAATTCATAAAATGAATCCAGAAACTTGATACATAAAGGGAGTCACCTTTAGTCTTTAATATGCATATATAACTCATATGAATCATAGTTATGAGAATTGATTGAGGCTATAGCAACTAATGGGAATAGTCTATCATCATTTATTTTGAAATGTAAATAGAATGAACATGATGAAGGAAATCAAGAAGAAAAGCTTGAGATTCTACCATAAATTATCGTCTGAACATGAACGTCGAGTTTTCAATATTCTGATCGTCCGCTACAACTAAACCTTGAGATGTTTCTTTTTTCGTTCATTTACAATATAAATTATAGCATAACATTCTTGAAATTTACAATCAAATTGGGTACTGAAAGAAATATGAGAAAGAGACACATTATGTTAGGCCATAATGCACAATCTGAACCTCTGAAATTTTTAGAAGACCATGTATCTAAAATGTTGTAATGTATTTAACACGGTTAACTGATTGTATTTTATCAGCACTTCTCCGAGGATTTAGTTTTTCAGATGCCTCGAATGTCAGCTTACGAGCTTTTGAAGCGACTTTCCCATTTGGAGAAATACTTTTCACATTTGTTTTGGTAGTCGGGGAGGTCAACTTTTTTCCCACCCTACAATCCTGTTGGCTATGTCCATTTTTGAGGCTTGCTCGAACAGGTACTCGGCTTTCCCAAGGCCTAGCTGCAATCCACCGATCCATCCAACTCCAACCCCAGTCTTCTTTTCCATACTCGGAGTTAACCAGTCCAAAGTTTGAGTTTGGTCTCCACTACAAGATACATTCTCAATGAGTACAGATCTTAAATTGATCTCAAGAAAAGTACTACTGCTTGGTACTCTGGTAGGAAGTGTTACTGTTACCTGATGAGAAAATGCATATGCCAATGCTCGCTCCCGTTTGACTGCTGCTTCATCTCTCTGTCGTATCTTAGAATTAATTTCTTCCATTGTTTCTGCACCAGAATCGAACTCAACCTACCAAACATTCACTCTATTAGGCTAACAGCCAACTGCTTTAAAGCCTTTGGCATTACTAATCTGAATTCATCGTTATTGAATATAAAAAGCTAATATTGTCTATGTATCAATATACTCTATACCATTACAATCTTATACAGATTTTAAGTGTTATTCTGCATCTGATTTAGTCCTACTCCTAACATTTGACCATAAGTTTTGCAACTCTAGCTTTAAACTCCTACTGGTTGTCATTTGGCTTCAAGAGAAACTATACTTCTATATATCTAGGGACTAGGGTAAATGAGTCATTTGTTGAAAGGCACAAAAAGGATGTATAGGATGGACCACAAAGCAGACTATCGAAACAACTATTAGAGATATTATTAAATATTGTTGATAGTATTGTATTGATATATCAACTATTCTAGGTAACTAACAATATACTTATTTAATAATATATCAATACAATAATATCAACAATATTTAATAATATCTCTAATAACAACGCTTTCAGTAACTCAACAATAATATTCTTAAAAGTAATTTAGCTCTAGAAATGTCTCAACTTATCCATAGCTTGCTTAAACAATGTAAAAGTTAAAACTTCATACCGCTTCCTCTGTTGTTATTCTAATTATTTAGAGAGACCCGAGAGGTCACTCAAATTAGAACGACACACAAGAACTTTTAGATTAGGATACAAGAAGAGATGTGATAAGAGAAGCAATTCTACCAAGAAAAGCTAATGTCACATAAGTACTAACTGAACACTGAAATTGATTGAGGTTGAGAAAATCTTGCTGAAATCTAGTTTGAATTTGAGGTCATTCAGTTTCATTTGCAGGGCCCAGATTCCATGTACATTGCGAATGCATGATAGATTAAGTTCTTAAAGGAAAATAGTTTCAGTAGAAGTACAGAGAGAAACTGAAACTAAGATCTTAAGGTTTCATCCCTTGCTTCACCTAATGGCCTTCCTTTCGTATCATATCAGATCAGACAAGTAAAATTAGGCAGAAAATAACTAACTGCTCAGACATCTGAAAGCAGAATAAAGTTCACTGGATATTGGATTTCTTGAACAACAATGAAGATAGACCAGGATTGCTGGTAAATTCGACTTTTTAAAATAAGAAAGGTTATACAACCATATGGTCTTACCTCTTGGTCATGAAGTTTGGCATCAAGAACACTTTGATTCTTCTGCCTGATCCTTCCTTCAGCGGCCATGCTCATTCGGTGAGCTTCAACCTCAGCCTGAATCTTGCTCCATGAATGGAGATAGCTTAAAGTTGTTGAGGCTTGGCTTTTACCAGAATATCCTTGCATGAGAGTCTGTAACCTTCGTGTACCTTTTAGACGCCTGAAAGCTTTCCTAGCCTACAACAGGATGAAATACTAACTAAACAGAATTCATGATTCATGCCAATATATATGCCACCAGATTTTATCATGTTGAGTTTCATCTAAAACTGAGTTTCAATCCTTCCCGGACTAATTATTGCTCTGCACATTATGCACAGAAAAGTTGGAGAAAAGATGGCGCTGGACGCATAGTAACTACAGCTTTATCGTCATAGAGAAAGACCATGTGAATTGCCATCTATATTTCATTCAAGAAAAGTCTAATACCTTATACGCACGAAAAGAAGACTGAATATGAGTTGCAGCTGTATTTTCAATTTGCATCTCATCCATCCTATGAATTTTGGCGAAGAACTTATTTTTGGATTTAGAAGAAACTTTTCTGTAACGGCTGGTAAGCATACCACCATTTGGCTTTTTGCAGGTTGATATTTTCTGTTACATAGCATAAGTAAATTGACATCCAATTATGTGCTAATATTTCACATGAAAACTTCGAAAGAGAAACTGATATAACTTATATGATGCAGGAAGAGGCTTAAATATGTCAATTATCAAAACTTGGTAGTCAGATTATCAAGAAACATAAAGTAGAATAATATTTCAGTATCTTCTAACTTTCTAAGTGAACTATGCAATTGTTTCATGAAGTCCATCATCATAAATGTTTTGGGCCATTGTTAATCTAATTGTCGAATTTTCTTGTCAAAACAAAAATTTAATCTAAGAACAAGATTCTTTTATTGACATGGGAAACGCAGTTCAATGACAGAAGCTGACTTCGGATACTCTAGGAAGTAAAGGGGCATACATACATTTTTACCTTGGAAATAGGTTTGACCGAAGTAAAGCAACATAACAACAGTGGCAGTTTATAGTTGTGGAAAAGAACTGAGATTTTGACCCTTCGAGACAACATACCTTCAATTTCCTTGGTTTATCACCTTTTTCTTTCTTCAAAATGATCATCTTTTTAAACCATTCTCCATTAGCCATGATGTTGCTTTTCTTCTAGACAAAGTAATATCTTCTGTGAAGTTTTCTGTTAGAAAGAACACAGCATCATCTATACAATCTGAGCTCTAAGTCCTATACTACAACTACAAGTAAAAAACATGAAATTGATCTAGAAACTGAATATTTTGTACTTGAATTACAAACTATGTGCTCCCCAGTTGAGACGAACGAACTTCTGACAAATGATAATTTTGGTTTGAATCAAAGTTATGTGTATCAACTACAATTTGTTAATTTTGACTACTATTACAAACAAACGAGACAATCTTTTAGGATGGACTGGAGTTAGTAATTTATTTGACCACCCTAAACAAACTTATTTATACAATTACTACCCTTCATCTAAATCATCATGTTGCAACCATGCAGCCTACTATGTTCTCGGCATTCTAATTAGTAACGGAACCAAAATTTAAGATATACAGTATATTATTACAATTTACAAAACTCGTGTATAATTTTCAATGCTGAGATGATAAGAACATACAATTTCAAAGAAGACTCTTATAAGATTGTATCATCAAGATCCTTCAAGTCTAACTCATATGGAATATAATTAATCAAGAATAAGATAAATTAAACTTAATGCTGTAAAACAGCTAAAAACATAAAATGCAATATATATACACGTACCAACTACAAGAGCTTTTTCCACAAATAAGTGCTACAAGAACGTTTTTTTGGCAAACTAGAGAAATAGATTGTAAGAAGTAACTAGTTTGGTGGCAATAAGAAATAGTTTGAGTGGATATGAAGAAATACTAGTTGAGTACTACAAAGGGAAGTGTGGAAAGCAAAAGGTGTGTGCATTTCTTGATATATTACTTCACAAGAGGAAACTATATTTCTTTATAATGATTGTCATTCTAAGCAATGATATTCATATCTATGAGGGTGTTTTTGTTAAGCTTATATAACCAAAAAAGTTTGCAAGAATCCAAGCTTTTATTCCCTCATATAGTAGCTTATTATCAACTATCCAAAATCCCTCATATAGTAGCTTATTATCAACTATCCAAAATCCCTTGGGCTCAATAACTCAAGTTAGTTAAGAAATTTTTTTATGAGTGTTTCAAGGGTTGTCGAATCAGGTTTGGTGCATCTCATCATCTACTAAGATAGTTATGTTATAGTATTACTTTTTATAAAAAATTGTCCAATTTTAAATGTTGAAAGGTGATTTTTTAAATTTTGAATTGTAATAAATTTGTGACATATAGTAAATTTTTGGTGAAAATATAACAAAATATAGTATTGTCGATGTGCTTTACTATTAGCATGTTAATTTTGATTCAACTTGAAGTTGGGTGTGGTAAAATTTATTGACTATTAAAAATCAAACTCAACAATTTTTATAGGTAGTAATTTAGATAAGGATGAAAATATTAAAAAATAGTTGTACGTTTGATTGTGTATATGTCAATCAAATTTGTATCTTTCTCTTAATTAAGTTGTATATATAACTATTCAACAATTTATGAATTATAAATGAATATCAATAATTTATTTATATATAATATATAAAAAATGTGATTATAAGTAGGTGTAACTCGAATGTGAATATGCCGCTATTGTTTGCTACTACGTACTGTTTCCTTTTTGTTTGGTTATTGTCCTCAATCCGTGATGATACATGATATGCCCCAATTACCTACTAACTAGCTACTAACCAACAAACATTACAGCAAATTAAAACGAGCTTTGATTGATTGAACTCTGAAGGTTGAGAGAATATTATTACCTAACAGAGTAGAGATTAATAATATATCTGGTTGTAGATAAGGGAATCTCAATTATGTCTTTGCTTAGCCTTCTTCAATTAATGTCTTATATAACCAACGAATTTCCAAAAAACAACGAATCAAAAGTTGGCTTTCGAGAGGAACAAGAGGACCAACCATTGCTATTTTTTTTTGGTAGTGGGTTTACCTTCCTTCCTCATTCTTCATTTGGCAAATGCATCTATATGTATTCGGTAAGAGTGCCGACAAAATCTGAAACCGATCGAGGCAGAAGCCAGAATCGAGATCGAAAATAGCAGAAATTTTTAGAACCGATCGGAACAGATTTAGGTTCGTCGGAGAACGAACTAATTTAGGTTATTTGAAATAACGAACGAATCGAACCGATTTCTAAATTTTGCTGTAGATTTTTCAATTTTGTTATCATCCTTTTCAAAATCCTTGTAGTATTTGCATGTATATATTTTTAAGAAAGGGGGATTTAGATTTAAGCTTTGTTAATTATTGTATAATGAAATAAAATATATATATAAATGCTACAAAAGCTAATAATATAGAGTAATACAAAGATATGCAAAAATAGTGGTATTGTATATATTGAATGTGTATGTAAGATTGTATAATTAATCTTAAAAGGAGTTCATTGAAATTACATGGATTCGAAATCCACAAGTTTAAAGGCTTAATTTTTGAGTTGAGATGATAATAACAAAAATGTACCCAGCTTGAAATTTAACGAGCCGAACGAGAGCCGATAGGAACCGAACCCGATTTAGGTTAGACTGAAGCGACTGAAATAAGTTTGGTTCTAATTTCAGCCCCAGGCAAGACGAACCGTTAGGACCTAGTATTCGGTGAGGTGGGGCGTGGAGAGCAATCGCCCACAAAATTTTGAAATTTATATTTTTACTATTAAAAAAAATAAAATTTTACGTTCGTTATTCAAAGAGAAATTATAGTTGTTCGCCTCACAATTTTTTGTATATTTTTATTTCATTTATATAATATTAATTGCCGCTCCCCATAAAAAAAAATTCTAGTTCACTTGACTATTAATGTATTCCTACTAAAAAGTGGTTTATTGTTTTGTTTCTTTAACCAATACTAACGAGTTGGATCCTTTTCTTTTACTCGAGTCCAATCCGGATGCTAGTCGAATGGATATCAAGTCGGGTTTTTAGGTCAAGAACCGAGAGAGCATTGGGTTATCCGACCAATTTATAGATAAAAATGTGTAAAAAGCTATAATAAATAGTTGAGTTTAACCCGATGTCGGTTATATGTGCTATGGTCGGGTAATTAAATGATTGTTTCGATGTCGAGCAGTACTTTCTACTTAGTCGATTGACCATCAATCGAAACATAAGCTGAGGGTTTAGTTTTCGATCGATGCAGTAGCGATTAGCCTAAATCGGCTTGCTGATTCGGAGTGCAGCGGTGGGCTTGGATTTTTTGATAATTGATGCGTTTGAGCGTGAAGGCTGGAAATAGAGGCTGCAGATCGCTAAAATGAAAAAAATGGTGTTTTTTGACTTCTGCACAAGATAATTTGTCTTTATAAAATTAATCACCCATTCTATATTGCTTTACTAAATTTATACTCTTCTGTTATTTCAATAGTAGGAAGTGAATAATAGAAAGGCTGCTAAAGTACATACATAAAAGTCAACCCCTAAAATAATAAAAATGATGATTTCAAGTGTGTTTTAAAAAGAAAATTTACGGGATCTTGTACACGTACTCTGAGCTATTTCCAGGGCCGAAGTCACTTTTAACTTTTAAGATGTGCTAATGTGATATGTAGTCCAAATATTATATATCCCCGATTAATAACGACCGCTTGAGTCGATGCATTGAGTGGTCATTATAATCGAACTGCGAGAATCACCAAAACCGATGGGCGACTTCAGTTTAAAACTACTCGTTTCTGCTTCAAAAATATGATTACATATAATATGTTTCCAAAATAATTCTGATTTAAAAATTTAATCCATCGGTGATATCTAACGACCAACTCCTTATATATACAACATATCCCAAATAAATAAGCCAATGCGGCAGGCTACAAAAGCGTAAATGCTGTACTCAAAATACAAAATGACAACTATGACAAGGATAAAGTTTGAAAATAAAGTACAACAATCAAAAACAGTGAACCCAGCCAACACATCAAAATCGGGCCTTGAAGTCCTGCGCCACCCGATGCTCACTGGCCACTGGAGCAACTCTCCAGTCTCACGGCTCAAGCGCGTCGTAACTGGCAAATGAAATGCCGCTAAGCGAAAAGGGTGTAAGCCGTGAAGCTTAGTGAAACTTGCGCGGTGAAACTTTGCGGCCATGCGCCGCTGACTTATACAACAAATTAACATAGGAGTCAAATACTGGCGTATATATAGATATATAACGAGGACTACTGGCAGGGACATGTTATATTTTTTAAAAGAAAATTCTCATCATCGCGTGGCATAACTACATAGAATATAGGGTCTCGATAATAAATACAACTCCTTTGAATAAAAATCATACGTGTAAAATTGATCACGAGACCCGAGCAAACTATATTTCTGATCATCAATCACTCGTCAACTGAATGAATTCTAATCCACGATGTACATAAGCTCGGCAAATCCCGATCTGACGCTCTTATACAGTATAAAATTTGGTAACCAATCTTTATGCAGTATAAAGGCGATAACAGCAGCTCTTATCTTTAGAAGTATAAAGTTGATAAGCAGCCGCTCTTATACCGAAGGCGATAAACAACGCTCTTATACCGAGGTATAAAGGCTGATAAACAGCAGCTCTTAAAACCCGACTAACCCGTGACATACGATTCACAGATTCCTTATCCTAATACTCAAATCACCTCGAGTCATACATAACTCTGACTTAAGTAAGCCTCTCTGATAACCATCTACTCTACTCCCCGAATAATATCAAGCACTGACATGGAAACATCTCTGCTGATGGTAGAGGTGAAACCTGATAAATGATGAGAACTGAGGAAATACATAAGTGCCCAAATGAGGCCACAATGCCGACTAGGCCATAATCAATATAAGTTGAGAGTTCAAGCTATTCGCACACCGGCAATCTTCAACGCCCGCGAGAATATAATCACGTAATCTATTATCGTGGCTGCAAATGAATCACGCATGGCCATCACAGCGATTACATGTATATCATTCACCACCATGTCATAACACAATGACTTTGTGTATATCCTGTTCTCACATAATGTACCCTGATAACATGTTCACTAATTTAAAGTAGAATGCGTAAATTGCCGATGCGATAAGTACTGCCTCTGTATTGCAAAAACTTCCCGCGGACCATGATGGTGGGCGCCGCACCGATCGGCGCCCTAACGCTCAAAAAGTATAATCAAAACCTACTGCAATACACGCGTTCTAGAAACTGAGGCTACCCGACTCTTAGTGGAACTATTTCTAAGCGGTCTAAAATGGTAGCCCGGATAAAACAACGGATAAATAATCCCGTCGGACATGTGTCCCGATCTCCCCGCTAGAATTACATTATTATTTTAACATTACAAATCAACTTATAAGTCATTCTGAATTGTCAGTGATTACTAATTAACAACCTATACTCAAATATCAATTCTGACTCGACTTGGAATTAACACTTTTTCAACCTAACTCCCTTTAATCGTTTAAATGCCAATTTAACATAAACAACTTCTGATAAGGTCCCCGATTAAACTCCTACACATTTTAAAGTCTTATAAAAAGTATCACCCCCAAAAAGTCGCTTGAGAAACCTAGAAAAGTCAACTCGACCATAATAACATATCAAGCACGACCTCTAATCATGAATTAAGTAAACCCCTTATACGTCATAGCATCCATAACAAACTAAGATCCGTCGTAAAATTGAATTTTGCAAAAAGTCAACCAAAATTCAACCCTCAAAAACCAGCAAGCACAGCTATCTTCTTACCTCCAAAATCGTAAAGGGAAAGGCACGTTTAGGGATCCATAATAATCGGCACAAGAGGATGCTTTATATGCGGCAAGTGAAGAAATGGAAGAAAAAAAATCTTTCTTTGCTCGAGGAACTTCGGCCAGAAGAACAAAAATGGAGAAGATATTTTGTGATTTGTGTTGATAGGATGAAAGGTAAGTTAACTCTTGAGGTCATGAAAAATCGTGAGGGAGTTAGGTAGAAATCACGCCGAATCGAGTTATCGAGCATTAACGATCTAACTAACTCGAATTATCCCCGACTATTACTACTAAATTATAAATGTAATATATCTCAAATAATCACAAAATAATATTATAGAAATTATTTACTATCTGAATGCACCGTAGGCAGAAAAAATTTTTTCATTTTTTTCTTCGGCGTAAGCCGAGTTATTACATTAATAACACGATCCAAGGTAGAGGTGTGTATGGCTGGACGAAGCAGGCTCGACCACCCAAAAACCGAATTAGGCCGGTCCTCGGCTCGAGGATTCGAGACCCAGGCTCGCTTAGCGAAATGGCCGGTCCGACCACCTTTCGCTAAGGAATTGCTTTGGGCCTGATAGATTTGAGGCCCCGCTGAGGGTTTGGCAGGGCTAACGTTATTCGTTTGAGGGAGTGGTGGGGAGTAACGTTTGTGATCTTGTAGATGGAAGATTTATTGTCAAAATTAAGTTTGGCGAAGGCAGACGTATGGATCACGTGGTGAAAATGGATGCGCAGCCATTGTAACATGTTAGACTTACGGTAATTTTTATATTATTATTATTCAAATGATTAATTGATTGATACTTATCAAAATATTATAATTTATATATTTTAGAAATTAAATTTTGTATCAAATAACATATTGTTAAAATAAAAATATTCTTCTTGCTATTACAAGTAATTAGATTGTATGTAAGAAATTATATTAATTATATTATGAAATTTGTTTAATGGTAAAGTTCTTTTTCAATATATTGATAAGTACCAAATATATTATTATACTAATTATTAAATAATTAAGTGTTGAAGTAAATAAACACTACAAGAAAATAATTGAAAAATTATGACTACTTATTGATTTGTAATATAATTTCGCCAAAACTAAATAACATGTTTAATTCTACTTAAATCGTACTCCTGAATTTCTGCTACGCAATGGCGTAATTTTTTTGTTTTAAAATACTTTATCATTAGTATAGAAAATTATATTTTACATTTTGATGTACTTTTTGACTATTTTTGTTATTCAATTATCAACCAACCAATTATATAAGTTTCGAATTAATTGTGTTTATATTATCTTTTTGTTATTTTTTATTTTATTTGTCCTCTGTGAATATTTAGAAAGGCAATTAAAGGAATGAAAGGGAGTAAAAGTTATCCTAATTACTCCATATATGGACAAGCATGAGATACATTAATATGTATTCTTGAAATTATAAAGTTGTTTAGTATTTATATAGTATACTATTCACAACTTATAAATTTGTTGTGCTTTGAATTCCAAACTCTTGAAGTTGTTCCCGAGCCCTTGAGTTTGTTACAAACCGTTGAGTTTAATGTTATATAATATTTCTCTTTGATAATATATTTTACAACAATTAAATTTTATTGTCTATGAGGAATGATATATTAATTCATGTTATGTTTGTATTCACTAATATTGATATAAATAACTTGCATGATTTAAATAAAGAATAATTTAATCATTTCTTGAAATATTTTTTTTAATTACAAATAGACTATATTATTTTATAGAATAATATTAATGCATTTATACTGTTGTTAGACTACGCTGACAACTTTAAGAGGGAGATTAGATTATGGCGAATTATACTTGCCCAATTTTTACCCAAATTTATAAATTCTTGTTGATTACCCCGATTAACCTCTTTAATAATTTGTGTGGTGATCCGCGTAGTATACAAAGTCACGTCGAATAGTCACTACAAAAATATGATCATCTACGATAGATAAGCAAAATGCTGTTTGATTTATTATGTCAAATATTTAACTCTTGAGAATACACGAATTATCTAAACACGTTTGGTCAATTTGTCCTTCTCTATTAAGTTGAGCAACTAACTCTCGATCAACCGAATAATCGAATTTACATAATTATTAAGCATAATAACAATAAGGAAGAAGTTTGAGATAGAAATCTGTGACGGCGTGGTGTTTTTAACCGACTTCAAACTGGTGCCGATCGCCAGCTTTTTCACCCGCTTGAGTTTGGAAATGTAACCTGCGTATATAAAGTTCAACCACCCGTGGCGTACAAGCGACTCGGTACTTACCGTCAGCTAACCCATGAATCACCCCAGCTACTCTTTGCGACCACTAAATTCCTCAGCCGATCTTGGAAACGGCCGTTCAATATCTGCAACCTTGAACAACCTTCTAGCTACCCACTAGAAGCGATTAGCGATCTTGCTAATCAATCCACCCCTGTCGAGTACACTTCCAGTAAGAAAATCACTGCCTCGTGAACCTTATGCTTATGTTGAACTTCTGAGTCCACGTACACTTGTTTAATGATGACTTAAATATTGATTTACTATCTAATATATGTGTAAGTGTTTTTATTCCATGAACATGTTAAGAAAGGTACTACTCCAACGTAAAGGATTGATAGTCATATCAGAAATATGACACAAGGAATCAAGTCATTGGGGACTTGAAGAAGCTTAAAGAAAGAATAGCCGTTGAAGAGGGTAGAGTGATCATTCGTCATAAGAAAGGACCGAGAACTAATGAAGAAGAGATAACAAGAGATCTAGATAGGAAGAGAGCGAGGCCTTGGTAAGCCGGGAACTTAGGTAAAAGTCATGGCTTGAACATTTACGCTAAACTTTTTCTTCTTTGATTTGATTGAAGCTTTTCAGCTGAGTATCTTTATGAAAAAAATATTTATCAAAATATTTATATCTTAAAATGATATTTTTTCAAAATAAAAAAAATCCAATTTTGACCTCATTTTCATTAAAGGGTTTGAAGCTTTCCTAGCATTTTGAATCGTCAAAATCGGAGTTTAGCGGAAAATTATGTTTTATGTTTTTCCATATGAGGAGTGCAAAATGTGAGCCGGTCTGCCAAGTACCCCATCCAGGAACTTGCCCCTGCTCTCGGATGGGGTTCAATAACCGTTTTTATCGTTTGAACTTCATTTAACACCCATTTAACCTGTTCAGTCGTTGATTACCGAGCTGCTTGTGATATTTTACAACAATCTAAGAACAAAATCTCTCATTTTGAGCAATTAAAACTCTCATAGATTATGCTTAAGGAGTAGATTGTTGAAAAGAGTTTAATTGAGTTTGACTCATAACTTTTCAAAGATTAAAGGCTAAAGAAAGGAAGCGTACAAAGTGTTTGATAAATTGCTCGAAGGTAATTTTTATGTCCTCAGGTACTAAACATTCATATTCAAGGAGATTCAAACAAGCTTCAATATCATATCTACTCAAAAAGTTCATACAAGTTTCAATTATTATCTACTCAATTAAGGGTTGTAGTTGTGCTAAATATTTATAATCAATTGTGGCTCGTTGAAGGCATTTTAGATTGGGATAATGACTATCTACATTTCTATAAAGAGATATCGCATTATGTTAGGATTTGATCAGCTTCATACTAGAGGCTTGAGAGTCCGAGGTGTTGTGGGGAGCATACTTAAAGCCAGGAATCGGGGAGATTTCAGAACTAGTGCTCTTATCGATAGGATATAGAGGTGCTTGAGGCCGGAGAGTGGGCGTTGCGTCTCGACTTGATTGGGTTGAAATAAATGCGGAGATTCTTGGAGTTCTTTGATGGTAGACTAAGGTTGAAATCCTAGGTTGGAGTTTGGGTTGTACTTGAGGGATTGATTGTAGGTAGTTTGGACTTCACCAACTTTTGAAGAAATGCAGACCCGGTGGATTTCTAGTGAAAGCTTAAGGTGGGAAGCTTTTAGGGTGAGGATGCAGATTGAACCTCTGAAATACCGTGTTGAGTTTGCATATTCTTTCCTTACTTTTTACTTTATTGTTTATATTATAAGCTACAATTGCTAGGGTTCTATTATATCTTGAATGTGATATTAATTATGTAATACTTGCGTAATATAATTGTTTAAAATGTAAGGTGTCTTTAAATTTGTATTTCTATATTGTGTAACTGTCAATGGATGAATCAAAATACAAATGTGAGACTCTTTAAGGATGAAAATACGAAGGATTGGATACTAAGCGGCCTTGATGATGGTTTTGAGGTCAAGGGGTTTCAACGTTTGATCGTACCATTGCTGGCCAGAACTTCTTTAAACTTAAAGAATATAATTGAATCGACCTCGACGATACCCTTGAAATTAAATAAAGGAAGATGAAGTAGTATCAATTGTTGATTTTGATGGTATGATTTCATCTCTTACATATTTTTAAAGAACCGTAATGAAATTGATTGATGATTTAAATGTTCATTGTATGAAGTAACATGATGCTTTTGTGATACTTGATAGATAATCACATGAGCTTAATTTTTATGAGAAGCTCTTTAATCTTATACGTCCTTCCTTTATTTCAATAAAAATATTTCCAAAAGAAAAGGATTTTGAATGCGACTTATTTCCAAAGTGAGCATGACAAATATTTACTCAAACGATAAATTTAGTAGAAAATGCTCCATATATTAAAATATGCTTTGAAAAGCTTGGGAACTTTGGAGATTTGAACTTATGTGACAATGTCTCGATTGATTATTCTATAAAAATCATGACAAAGCCAATTGAGGCGTAAATAGCATTGCCATGTTCCGTTGATATTGATTGTTCGCATGATGTTGTTCAAAATATTTTGCATCTAAATCATGATGATATTCGCACGCTGGCGTGTTATTTGTGATTGTAGTACATGTGGCGTAAAAATGATGACATGCATACTCTGCGTCCTTTTGCTTCATAAATGTAATGATTGTCCACCAGCCTACGTCAAATATATTACATGTTTTTATTGTGGTTTAAGTGGACATATGAAATTTGATTGTCTGCAAAGGAAAGTGATAAAGTTATTAATACTTTATGGAGTAGTAAAGGGCTCAAAAAACTAACCCCGTGGACTAGTTGGGGTACAGAATCTATTGATTGATGTATGAGTCGGCCGAGAAATGTTGATACGTGTATTACTCTATGGATATATGAGTATAAATATAAATCATAGATCAGGGATGTACAAAGTGCTTATTACATTATTTAAAAATACTATAATACAATATATATATAAATAGCAGAGTATACAATCTGTGGGAGTAAAAATTCCACCAAATAAAATCCCTGCAGCAGGATTCTAGCGTGGGGTGACTCACTTTCAATTTCGCTGTAATATCAATGCGTATGATATCTCTAGTTAATCCGCACCGGGAGAGGTTGAATCGAAACTTAGATTTATCTTTGTAGTAATGAGTTAGGAGCCAGAGCCAAAACCACAAAAATTTTCTTGGGAGAAAATCGGCTAGGGGCGGCTTTAGGGGTTTTTTTGTGAGTGTGTGTTATATATGAAAAACCTAAAACCTGCGTTTATATGAGGGCTAGGTTAAACAAACTTTGAATGTGACAGTTAAGTAAACCGGCCTAGATTAATACATTAGTTAGATTGAATGCTATTGGGACGCTTTAATGAAGTTGAACTGTTTGGCTTAATTAAATAAAAGTAATGAAGTCGATGCTCCGATAATCTTTCAAGTTATTGATAAATCTTAAAATTCTTCAGAGAGCCGATTAAATAACTATTTAGTGATTCTATTTTGTTCAATCGATATTCTCGTAAAATGTAGAACCGCAGTGAAATATATTTCTCAATTATACGATTATTTATTTAAATACATGAAATATATTTCAAATGACCTTGACTCTGAATAATAGTAAGTTGTATAATAATAATAATTGACCAATTACAATTGTATAATGATTAATGAGTAAGATCTGCTCAATGGCTCATAACCCAGAATTATCTCTTGAGGGAACCGGCCAGTAATATACAATTACTAAGTTGAACACTAAGTTACACGAGAATCACATTTAACCCAGTGATGGCAGATTGATAAATTGTTGCGGCCAGGCATAATAAATGGAATCAATTCTCATTGATTTCGACATTGAGCCTCATGGAAAATTGTGGATGATAAACTCTTGGATGGATGGTGTCGATGTGCACTAAGTTTGGTACGCTTTAATGCTTGGTTATCGTTACATTTTTTATATATGATTGTGCACTTACAAGTATGATTGATTATTGTCATTGTGCTTATATGATATTCCTCATACTTATTTGAGCATGATATTTGTCATTCCTAATGGAACTTTTTGTTCGTGGAATGAAGAGTATGAACTTAAACAAATTGCCACCCAGAGAGAACTTTTTGTTGATTTGATTTGATGAACCATATGATTGTTGTTCGTGTCTTTGTCATTTCACTACATGTTTTAAGATTGACATGCCCATTTATGCAAAAAGTGAAAATATATGAGTTTTGACATGCATTCATTTTTTATGTTAAAATGTTGTACGTTCATCACTTAAGAACTTTTTATACAAAACTTTTATATTCAGAACTATTCCAAAAAGTCATTCTTGAGATTGAAACTTTTACACATCTTATCTTGTCTAATCCCGTTGACATTTTCTTGTCTTGTATGACAAATGTTACATTGGCTTGATTGAATATTATATGTAACGTCTACTTTCTTCGAGCTTGGCGTCGCTATTCTTTATTTATGACTTTGTGTGCTAGGAGTAACCATGTTGCTTGAGTCTTGATTTGAGCATATCTTGTGTAGTATCATTCATCCATTATATTTATTAGAATGATATTTATATGGTTTTGATGTATCACTTGTGCTAAACATGAAACTTGCTTTTGGTGATCATCATGAATGATATATGTGAAATGTGTTGTTCTTATATGAATATGCTTACATGAACACATTTCACATGGTTTGGGCTTTTAAAGTGATTGGTGATAGATTGTGATCTTGTATGTTATATACTTTCACTAATCCTGAGGATCCAATATATTGGATACCTATGCTCTCACAGCCAAACTTGCTTTTTGTAATGTAAATTCGTAGGCTAAAATTGTGTGGAGATCGCTCGGGCTAGAATTTGAGAATCAAATGTTAAAGCCAAACAAGAAGCCAAGTATAAAAAACCATAAGATACATGCTTTAAAGATAAAGCTTCAAGGAAATGGATGAAATTGGACACACATGAGCAAAAGACGAAAATCATCCAAAATGACAAAGAGAGGCAATGCATAAAGGAGAGAAAAAAAGCTTTTTTGGATGAAGTATTTCTAAACACTCATCTTTTTCTTTATTATTAAAATACATGTTGTATGTAACAAATAACTCTATTAATGCGATATTATCATATCTTTGTTTTTGAGCTTATTAGGAGTATTTAAGTTCCCGTTCTCTCGAAACTTGCATGAAGTATATTGTTTTATGTTTAAATAAATTTGGTTGGCGGTATTTCATGTTTTTGAGGCTTACATGAGTGTCTTATTTGCGAGGTTAAAGGGTACTTATGTAACGCGACCACGCCCAGTGGGGCCACGAGGTTGGGACGTCGTCGGCTGAATAAGCGAGTCGCGGCGATGGACGCGAAAAAAAATGACTTACGTTTAGCATTGATAATAAAATAATACAACTCGTCCGTGTCGGGTGAACTAACTGACACAGCGACGCTCTTGAAAAGTAATAATAATAATAAATACAACGTGAGCAATTTGTTTACAACAGCTAACTATTATGTACAACCAAAACTCGAAAGAATATAAAAGTATATTTGTTGAAGTGCTTGAAGCCATCTTCGCCTCAGCGAAGATGCCGCTACTCGTATGCATCTGAGTCATCATAAACAACTTTCCCTAGGCATAAGCATGCGCCCGCCCAGGAAATAGAAGTCGGCCTAAAAATTTAGTGAATAAAATATTACGAGAGATTAACTGCCACTCACATGCAAACAAGGATAATTCAAGACCGCACCTATTAAAAGACTATATACCCCTCGAGAGTTATATTTATATGCTACTGGCCCACAATATAATCTTGTAATGGCATTTCATTAACACTGATAACCAGCGTCGACAACTTACTCATGATGCATGTAATCTCGAATGTCTATACATTTGTTGTCTTTAGTCTAGCTAATTCCCATTGTAATATACAACCCAAGCATGCAACAACTTCAATGAACATATATCTCTTTCTGACGTCCTCGCTAACTTTCGAAGCACTCGCGCTCAACCTTTCTGTCTTTAGTTCATAAAGTCTTTACTCAAATTATAATTAGATGCCAGCTCTTTATGACTGTCTAAATGTTTGTCATGGAAGCATCGAAATCGTGTCATTTATCTTAATTCAGAAGCATTAGCGATATATTTTAAATCAAAGATAACTTAATATGAGAGAAATTGTCACCAAATTCTTCATTTAATTCTGCAGGAGCTTGTGTATATTAGTATCGATATAGGTAGTTGGAATCGCATTTATATACTAACACGTTTGAATCAACTTTTCCACTATATATATAAAATATCGCCGACATCATACATAGATTAGCACGGGCGTCGGTTTCTAATTTTTTATGTAATGCCCTCGTTCGAAGTTATCTCAACCATTAACTTGACTCGACTTTTAGTGTACCAACTTAGGACCCTGAAAATCTAATAATATTATCAATAATCAACTTGAATAATTGACATAATTTCATGAGAGCAACATCTAGTATAATCAACAGCGTTCATAACCAATAAACAAGTCATAAGCAGATCATACAACACCATAGAAATTTAAACCACATGTCCAAATATGAACCAGACATATATATATATATCTCGGACTACTTATAATAAGGTATTGGCATTCGAAAGAAGTCACCGGACATAACATAATACTGGAGATATATTAAAGTTTCGGTAAGGCACTATTCTCTTTGAGAAAATCAGAGACTCAATAACTACTATAACTCTAGTCATTGACCATCATCTACCGTATCATGGCTACGACCTCAATGCGCAACAAGTCTGCCGTCTACTGCGAGGAATGGACCAATCGATAATCATACGCTTATACGAGTATAAGGCGAACCGCACTTATACAAAGTATAAAGGCAAACGCAACACTAAGTATAAGGCACGCGTACTATACACTAAGTATAGAGCAAACCGCGCTTATACACTAAGTATAAGGCACTGCCTTATCTGTGGCTAAATGAAGTAGCGCTTATACTGTGCTCAAGGCAAACCGCACTTATACCCCAAATATAAAGGCCGCATACACTAGTATGAAGCCTTGCTCCTAAGTATAAGGCAAACCGTGCTGCACTAAGTATAAGGCCCGACTAAGTCAATGCATATCCTCGCAAAGAAAGTAGAGGCCACAACTTTTAATGATATCTTAACTATAGGGTCACGTCCTAATAGTCACCCTCGTCTATTATCATGACTACCCGACTCACAATGCGTATATAAATCCGTCTGCGAATGGACCAATCGATAATCACACCGCTGCTACGCTTTAAGAAATAGAACTGAAGCCATGACTTATGCACAAAAGTATAAGGCCAATGGCGTCACGTATCGCCGAAGGAAGGAGAGTCACTAAATCGTCTACGACTATGGGTTGGCGTCCACAATACTCGAGTCTCGAAGTCGCGTATAACTCGGCGACCTGCCGATAACCTTCTGTAAGAGCAACCTCCCAAAGCGCCCACCGGCTAAAATATGCCAATCATAAAGCAATCGCGGCAACGCCCGACAGGCCCACGAAATACCTAAAAATGCCCGGCAAGGCCACGAGAAATACACCGCCAATGAAGCAAGGCCACGAAGCTACAACGGAGTGCCCACGACCAGGAGGCCACGTAAATAACCGTGCCGACCGAGGCCATAAATACAGCAGGCGACAAGGCCGCGAGTCAATGCAGCAATGCCACGAGACACAAGAACATAAGTTGAGTTTAGTAGTGCTTACATAAAGAAATCATTGTATACAAATGTCGTAACATGGCTTTCGCTAAATGAATCACATAATCACATCCGGCAATTACGTATACCATTAAGCATAATATTCCTGATAATAACGTGTTCACATGATTTAAAATGAGGAAAATACGTAAAAAGTAACACGAGTGAGATAAGTACTCGCTTTGGTTAGCGATAAGCGTCCACGCTGTCGACCGGCGTTCGCGTCAAAAGCTTGAGAGTGCAATTTAACTCGCGACAATTTTTGACACTTATCTAATTCTAATTTGACTTTTCTTCCATTTTAGTTACAAAAGGCTAACTTAAGTATAAATTACCTACTTGTGTTTTGAACTATTAAAATAATACAATTTAAACTTCTCCAGTAAATCCATGTCTGAGCGGCCTTAACAAAATACTAACATTTTCAACTATTTCAATCAACTAAATATAAACTTTTCCAACTAATCAAACCCATTTCTAACAACCTCAAATCCGGCTTGGTTTCTTCTGAAATGTTCTAGCTTAAAGCGAATTTTAAACATATATTCATCAATAACTTATAAATCTATTAATTTCCACCTCAAAACAATCTGATAAGGTCAGTAACATATACTCTCAGCAACATTTTAGAAAAGTCAGCCCAATCAACTCAAAAAGTCAACTCGACTATACCCGACACTTTCTGCAATCGTTATCATCTAACTCTTATATTATAATCTAAGCTAATATTTACTTCTTCAATAATTTCTCATAAAATCGAAGTCAACCCAAAATTCCAAAAAGTCTGAGCCTAAAAACATCAAATTCATCAAACACATAATTTCAACTCAAGAATAACTAATTTAGAGACCCAAGAATCGATTGGAGACAATAAAAATCAATTCTGAAAAGAGTAATAAAAAAAAGTCTATTTCAAATCTAAATATTAGCGAATGGTATTTTTACTGGAAACTGACGAGGGCGATGAGGGTGAGGTGCTTGAGAGAGGAGGTGGAAGAAATCAAAGAAAAAATAAAGGGAAGTTCGTGGCGTCGTCGTCGCTGAAGAAGGGAATGGGTTTTGGGGGTTTGAACTGACTGGTGAGTTATAAAGTAGTTGGGTTGGGCCCAAGCAACCCGGTGAAAATCCGAACATTTATTCGATCGTCTTCGTTTTAACTTATCTACGACTGACTAACTGCATTGACATTTCTACCTCGAATTATTACCACCCAACTAATATCCATTTCCATCCGATTAGAACTTTAAAATTTTAAATACCCGAAATGTACCACCAACTGACCGATTCGTTGTATTTCGACTATTCAACTTGAAATTTTTGATTTCTCCTGAAGAATAATCCACCGAGCAAGCCCAGTATCTTATTCTGATGGATATTAGTGATGCGGAGCGGTTTTACAACATTCCTAAAACATGATTTAAATGCTTATATATCATGTATTATCTCTATGTAATCATGTAAAGACTTCATATGTATTTAATTTCTTTTGAATGTCTCACAATCTCACTTGAAAGTTCAATTGCTTAATCTGAAGATATTCTAGATGGCGCTCATCTGCGAAACGATATGAGTAAAGTGATAATTGATAGAGTTATGACAGAGTTCAAACTTGTATTTACTTAACTCGTTCATTTTTTGAAGATGTTTCTGATTTGTTCGTTTTGTTTGAAGATTTTTGTTATTCTTAAAAACTCTTTGTTTACAAATTTCTTCTTTTTGTTTAAGGCCAAGCCAATATTATTTTTCACGCTTTTGATATTGTCATTAGCTTGTACAAGAAAAAGTGGATAATTCTTTTTTGTTTTCAAAATCTTATGTCACTTGAACATTGCCTTTTGGTTTTGTAATTTTGTTTAAACCACATGTTTAAAATTGGTTTAAAAAATCAAGTGGTTTAAAAAAATATCTTATACTCAATTATTCTTTGGAATCTATTCTTTCATGAGTATTTGATTTACTTATCATTTGAGATGTATTATACCAAAATATTTATCCTAAATGTATCTCTCACGTCTTATCAAATCACTTTGCTTCATGTCTCCCTATAACTCTTTTCAAGAGAGATTTTTCTAGATTGATTTGTAACTTCCTTCAGAGATGTCTTTAGGTACTTTGTTTAAACTTAAGTGTTTGGAAGTTATTGTGATTGCTCTAGACATTTCATTTTTGTGGTATATAAAACTTTCTATTTGAGAAAGAGGGAGAATGCTTTACCTATCTTTGATAGGGAGTAATAAATAAAGTTGGCTCGATGTGTCCAAATCATTCATTTTATCCTTGAGACGTGAATCTTAGCCTAACTTGTTTTTATGAGCCGTATGCTTATTGTCAACGTGCTTCAAATTTGGTTAAAACTTCACTTGTGTGTATGAATGTCAAATGTTTGGTTCTTAAACAATGGTATAATCGCTTTCATATATATCATCTTTGTTCCTTAATAGTTTTGCCTGATAAATCGGAAGATCGAGGAGTCTTAACCTTTCGAGTGATATATCTTTGCTTTCGTCCACAGAAAAAAATTTGTTCAAGGGCCAATTGACAAACTTATGATCTTCTTTTTCCCGATGACAACTTGTTTGAAGGACGATCCTATTACTTATTCTCTTTTGAGTTCTTCAAACTTTTTAAAAGAGAGAATTGAAGTAATATGTTATCATATGTCAATGTTCTTAACTTGATCTTTTGATGACATATGTTTGACATCACTTGTTCTTATTCTTGTACCTTTTTCGGGTAGACCTTGAATGATTTTTTTTTTTTTTGGTGTGATGTCGTATACACTCGCTTTGTATATGCTCTTCTTTGTGTGGTAAACATATCAATGTTCTTTAAGTACTATCATTGATTGACATATTTGTTGTATCTAATAGTGCTTAATTTTCTGCCTTTTTTATGTAACAAAGGGAGAGATGTATGTGATGCCATATTACATGCTCATGCATAAAATGACTTAACTTCTTATCTAACATGTAAATTTAAAAGAAAATGCGTGTCTTTGTACTTAATCATATATTTGGTTTATGAATGCGTGTTTGTAAGCCGTAAAAGGGAGTTTTTGGACTACGAGTCCGTTCACACTTGTTTAAATGAGCTTAAATGATGATTTACTATATAACATATGTGCTCAAGTATTTTATTCCATAGCCATGTTAGAGGTGCTTCTTGGGCGTAAAGTTGATAATTAAATTATCAAGTAAGCACCTGAATCGAGTTATTGAGGACTTAAAAGAAGCAAAAAAAAAGAATAAAGTTGAAGAGTCGATCATTCACCGGTCATGAAAGGACCAAAGAACAAATGAAGAAGAGATAACAAACAATGAAGATGGGAAAGAGGCAGGCCTTTGAAAGCAAGAGCGGAACTTAGGTAGAAGTCATATAACTGAACCTTTACTTCGCTTTTCTTCTTTGATTTGATTTAAACTTTTAAATGAGAGTGTCTTTTGACAAAAAGTTTATCAAAATATTTATATCTTAAAATGATATTTGTCAAAATTAGAAATTTCCAAGTTTGAACTAATTTTTCTTTAAAGGGTTTAAGAAACTTGATAGATTTGAATCATCAAAATCGGAGTTTTTAACGAAGCGAAAAAATTATGTTTTTAAAGTTGGTCAGTAGAAGCTGACCCGTATGCTCTCGATGAGGTCCTCGATGGAGGAGTACCGATGAGGTCTAAGTGGAAAATGTGAGCCGTGCATGGTATTCCATCGAGACCCCCCTACTCTCGATGGGGTTTCGAAAATAGCAGTTTTTGACGTTTGAACTTCATTTTAACACCAGAATTTCAACCCCGTTCAGTCATTTGATTCCCAAGCCTTTGCACGATATTTTTACAACAATCTAAGAATAAAATCTCTCATTTTGAAACATTAAAACTCTCATAGATTATGGTTCAATTAGATTCTTGAAAAGAGTTTTAGTTGGGTTTGATTCATAACTTTCAAAAAGATTAAAGGCTAAAGAAGGAGCATACAAAGTGTTTGATAAATTGCTCAAGAGGGAATTTTATCATCTCCAAGATACTAAACATTCGTATTGAGATTCAAACAAACTTGATATCATATCTACTCGACAAGGAGTTCATACAAGCTTCAATTTATTATTTACTCTATTAAGGGTTGTAAGTTGTCTTAAAATATTTTAATCGGTGTAAAACATTGAGGAGCATTTTTAAGGTGTATGAAATAACCATCTACATTTTACATGAAAGAGATGCTCCGAATTAAGTTAAGATTTGATCTTCATACTGAAGGCTTGAGGTCCGAGGTGTTGGCAACAGGGCTTACTCTAGCTAGGAATCAGGGAGATTGTCGTGAGTGGTGTTGAGGTTAGTGCTCTATGATAGGACATAGAGTGCTTGAGGTGATGGAATTGTATCTCCGACTTGATTGGGTTGAAGTCTAGGGAGATTCCTTGGATTCTTAGTGGTAGACTAGGTTGAGGTCTAGGTTCGGGTTGGGTTCTTAACGAGGAGTTAAGAATTATGCGTTGGTTTGGACTTCGCCAACTTTTGAAGAATGCAAACTAGTAGATTTCTGAGTGAAAGCCCTAAGGTGGGAAGCACTTGGCCGGGGATGTAGATTAGCGAACCTCGTAAAACAACTGAGTTGAGTTTGCGAGGAATTGTTAGGATTCTATTATATACTTGAATGTGATATTAATTATGTATGCTTGCATATAATTGTTTTAAAAGCACGTAAGAATAATTAAATTTGTATTTTCTATATCTCCATAATAGATTTGATGATTAGACAATTGTTTATTTCATGATAGTTTAGAATTATATTGTTTTTGTTTGATTTGTATTTGTATTGTTTTTGATATATCAAATCCAAACATTGTTTAAAGAGATGTATTTTAGTCTATTCGCGTTTATTGTACAAATTTTTCTAAAGTAGTATTTATGGTGTAATTTGTATTAACTTTCTTAAAAAAAAGTCGAAAAAAGCAGTCAGACACGGTAAACCTTATTCACCCTCCCTACAGGTTCTCATGTCGGCTAACACTAACCTTTCTCAAGAAAAGTTTACTCTGAATTAGACAATCCCTCAATAAATTAGGTAAAGTATTATAATTTTATCTCTATGCTCCTTAATGAGTGGATGAGTTGGCTTGTTTCAATCTCTTGTTGAGTAGATATAAGCATTGAAGTTTTGTTTTTTTTTCTCTCTTGAGCAATTCAACAAACACCTTGAATGCTCCTTCTTTATCACAATCTCTATATATAAAAGTTAAGCACAATTCTAGTCCAAAGTCTAGAGAATAATCAAAATTGAAACTTATTCTAGGAGAGATTTGATATTCAAAATAAGAGAGAGAATTTGCCTTAAATAACTCAACAAATAGGCTTGGGGTTGAAAGGGGTTAGTGGAGTTTTATGGTGTAAATTGGAGCTCCTTGTCAAAAAAGCAATTGGTCCCGATAAATCGGCCTCTCCAGAGCCAATCTGCTTCTAGAGTGTTGAATACGGCTCCTAAATCGGCCTCTACAGGGGAGCCTATTTAAACTTATTTAAAACCGTTATAATTCTGATTTTGACGATTCAAAATGCGTTGGAAGCTCTTTTCAAACCCTTTAATAAAATGAATTCAAACCCCTGTTTTATAAACATTAATATTTTCAAAATATTTTATTTTGACAAAACATCTTAAAAACTTTGAAATGCTTAACAATTTTTGTCAAGAATGATTTGAAAAATATCTCGGTAAAGAGCTTTACTAAGATTATTCAAGACACTTCAAACTATTATTGGAAACTAACTTTTACGCTTTGTAAGAGCTTTGCATCCGTAATCTATAAATTTCGATATCAATAACACTCTTGAATAAAACACTTCTTTGAATTCGTTTGGCATTCATGCGTTCTTTGAATATCTTGACTTCTGATATCGATAGTTTTGTGCTTGCTAAATAGGTATATCACTTTAAAAGTCCTCCTGAGCATCTTACGAGCATGACTCGCTTGAAATACTTAATCGCGCGTGTTAGATGGTATTGTCAATGTTTAGTAATTATCAAACAAAGAGTATGGACATAGTCAACAACATTAGTAATATATTTAATATTATATTCCATTAATAAGCAGTAGTATACTTATAATAATAATATATTGATTCAATTCACATAATATTGTATTATATGTGTTAAGCGTGGTATCGTTTATTATAAAGAATAGCGTTAATAACATCGAGGAAATATTTCCTCGTATTAACATGGTACCGTTTTGTTAAGCGGTTCCAAGTTTGTAAAGGGGCCTCGAACCGAACAGGCAGACAGCGAATTTTTGGGTGGGCTTCGAACCGGGCTTTGAGCAGGCCCCCGATACTTTGCTCTGATACATCACTGCCGGACCGGAGGACATTCGTGGAGCTAGGGACAGGACTTCAGGCAGGTTGAGCCGAATAAGTGGGCCGGGCTCCCGGACGGCTCTGTCGGGCCCGATTCATGGAGAGCTTTTGAAGTGAATGGCAGACAACATGGTCACCCCAAAACCCACTTAGGCAGGAGCTGAGATTCTTCCAAAGGCATAAGCCATAAGATGCTTAATGAGTTTTTCACCAACCGTGGTATGGTGATCCAATGATCATTGCCTAGGATATGAATTTCTCATTTAACAATGAGAGTTTAATTAAATCATAATATGACTTCATATTCTATATCTCTTAAATTTGCATAAAGAGAAGTTTATATTTATCGACCTTATTTTTACTTTCTTTTAAGCTCATTTTTTTTTTGGACATTACATTGGAAGTCCATGTCGGCACTAAAACCCACCTGAGAAAAAGAACCCCTCGAATATTGAAACCTAAAGTGAGTGAAACCATGTAGTTTCTACTCACAGGTAGAAAAAAAATCCGTCGAATTGTAGAAACCTCTTGTTAAACCACCTTGGCAGTCAATTGAGTGTAGAATACTCTCAAAATTTATTCTGACATAGGACAATTTAAAAAATAAAAGTCAAGTTATTGGCCAGGTTATTGAATTAGGTGAGTAATGCTACCAAACTGAAAATCGAAGGGTCACTTGCTGACCAGATTACACCGGGAATCGGCGTTGAAGCGTCTGTGAGGAAGGGGGCAATTAGGGGGCAGCTTGTGCCCCCAGCAGTGAAGGCTGCCCAGTGGGGTTGTCGGCCACATCGGTGCCAGAGGAGTATGTTGTCTGGTTGGCTTAAAGAGTGTATCTTTTTTGTTAAGAATATATTGTGCGTCGTATGTTAAATTTTGTGAAATTAAGCTTTTTAAAAAAATATTTTTTATCTTTGAAGACCTATAAGTAAAGCCCCTTTTTGCCATATCTCCCGAAGGTCCTATTTGTCATACTACTAAATGATAATTAAGTATTATAAAACTAGTTACTAAAAAAATAAATATTCTTCAATTTTTATATGGCGATTAAAATAATCATAAAGTAATAAATTATTTATAAATTTCAAAAGGAGAGAATAAATATATATGGTGGGTATATGTTGGTACTATGAAGGAAGAGAAATATGAAATGTCTTATGTGAAATATCACATTACTGGAATGTAAAAATCATTGAAAGATATTTGATAATGTAATAAAGGAATAATCAATGTGGCAAATAATATTTTATTTTACTAAAATACCCTGCTATGGATAGTCATAGCAGCTGAACTACAATATATTTAGTATAATGTGCGGTAATTGAATGTAATTAATATTATCTCTAATCCTCAACTTGTCTTTCTTGTTGAAAGTAATAGTCTACCGTAGAGGCATTAAAACCCCGCTTAAATGACACAATTATTCTAAACCGTCAAGTATTTTTTTTTAAGATGTAGATAATATTTCTCTAGATCCCTAAAAGATTGGCTTCACATTTTGATTTTAATTAGTTGACTTTTTTTAATTTTGAACTCAAATAACTTTTAATGTATTATATATTTATTTGAAAAAATATATCAATATGTAGCATTTTTAACATATTTTACTATTAACTTGATAATTTTGATTCAAATAAAAGTTTTGGATGTCAATCAAGATAGTAAAGTTTATTAAAGCTTTGTGTGAAAAAACCAAATGTGACAATATTTGTTGATGGAAGTATAGTATTAAATAGACTTAAGTATTTAAGACAATCTAATGTTTTTTGTTTTTTATTATTAGTAGGTTCGGGAGGAGATGGGATTGGTATGATTGAACCCGAACAAAAAAAGAATTTAGAAAATAGCATAACGCTGAAAATTACCTTAGTGATTTGATCAATAGGGATATCTAACTTAATAAAACAGGGGATTCATATGATTGAAGATCCAAGTGAATAGTTATTTTCACTAGTATTTTCAATATGATATACCATAGTCACATAATTTGTCGGAATTGCTACTTTGAACTCGATTTGAACATTCGGTCGCTCGTAATTTGGCCGTACACGGCGTTCGGGCGGAGTCGGCAGGTGTTCTGCAGCGACTTGAAGCGATAAAACTGATGTGGAGGAGGGTGAAAGGAGAAAAGAAACGTGGGACAATAGGGAGGGAAAAGAAGTAGTCATCCAATGAAGGGAAAAGAGTAAACAAAGAAGGAAGATAAGAAATGAGGAAGAAAATAGATAATAGAAACAAAGAAGAAAGAAGGGAAAATAAACAAAATATTAGGAATTAGGTTTAGGATTTATGATATTATTTATGGGCCAACGAGTTGGGCTAAGAAGTTGGGTTTTTATCTGTTTAAGCTAATTGAAATATATTATTATCTTGTTCACCATTAATAATTACTTGAGAATTATTGTGAATATTAATATATGCAATTGATTCAAAGTTTAAAATTATAAAAAAAAATATAAATTAATTAATAAATAATATTGAGTATACCCTCCCATACCAGAGTCACCTAAAGTACGTGAATTCTTTATTGGAGTGTACTATATGATACATGCGATATTACGAAGATCATGTCATTATGTGATATACTCCTCTCATATATATAATCCATTGATATGTTAATTATGTATTATCATTATAAATCAAGGATATAGTAGCGTAGGGATCTTAGAGTTGAGGATTTTCAACCTTTTTCTTGAGTATGTATCATCACGTCCTAACCTACATAAAATTATTAAGGTAAACTACTGACAACTATTGCTATATATTGTTCTTTTAACAATGCAACCAAATATCCATCTCGTTATCAATTTCAATACACCAAGTGATTAACTTGAACACAACATCATCAAGCAAGCTAAGGCTGTTAAACTAGCAAATACCATACTTTGATTCGACAAAATATCATTGCCCTATGTATAAAGCTAAACGTTGGGAAGATTTAATTATCACTATCACTAATCACTAATATATATAAAATTGTGAATAAGGGTTGTGTTTCCTCCATCTTTTTTATTTAACATTTTGAGAATTTTGACTATCAATTATTCATAAACTATATGTTCAAAAATTATAAGAAAATAATATTATGAAACTATTTTCAAAACGGAGCATCTGATAATATAACTTTTATATTTATTAAAATAATAACTAATTAATAATTATTGGTCAAAGTTTCGAGCCGATATCTGAAAATTTCAAATGAAAAAAAAACTGGAAATAGGTATTAAGTATTAAATAAATACTTTTTATCTTTATATTTTTATCTGATTTGAGGATGATACGTCATATACATTTGACTTGCTATATATATACTTTATAATTATCATGCATCCCTTTTTTAATTAACTTTTTTTATTTGTCTTTAGTGCATGTTTAATGATTCAAAGGTACACAATTATTTTTGCTCAATTTGGCGTATATAAGCTTGTTGATTGATTCACAGAATATGCCTCATATATATGGTTTTCTCATTCTATGTCATTTTCAATCTTTAATAATTTATGTTAGTTAAATAATAATATGTTTTATGTAGAACTTATTATTATTGTGTCTATTATTATTATTATTATTATTATTATTATTATTATAATAGTGTTAGTTAAATAATCATATATTTTTTTGTAGAATTATTATTATTATTATTATTTATTATTATTTATTATAGAACTATTATTATTATTATAATTGGTATTAGTTAAATATTCCTTATGATTTGAGTGAATTATTATTAATAATTTATTATTATTATTTTATTTAATTTCATGCATATATGAATTTTTTTAAATCATACCAAGTTAATCGACATAAAAGCAAATAATTCGATGATACAGTATTGATGATCAATTCGTCAACACATTTATTCAAAGGACATCAAATTGTTAAACTAATATTTATATCTCTTTAATATCTCAGTTTTGTATGGTATCTCTATATGGACATCGTATTTTATTGTTAATTTTTATATTATAGTTAAAGAGTTCTTTGTGATCAAAGTATATGTTCAAAAAATAAAATATTAATTAGAAAAAAATTCAAAAGAGTGTAAATTTTTACACAGTTTTAGAATGACTTCGAATTAAACATAAAAAATGTATCAAATATTTGAGAAATTGATTGTATCATTTACTAGTCAATCATAAAAACTCATAAAATGGTCCTTCAATTCATTCACCAAGGAAACTTAATTCTGCATAATAATTATACAGCCGTGTTACATTGAGGGATAAAGATGGAATTCAATCTCTATGAGTTTTCTAATCTAATTCTAGTTCAAATCGAATTCCGCACCATGAAGAAAACACCACTGATTTACAACAACAATACAAATTTGAATAAAGAATACCAACTAAATTAATTCCAACCCCATATATAATGAACAACACAATATAATCCAAAAGAGAAGAGGTAGAGGATGAATGCGAAAATGCAGGTCCAGAGTGGATAAGTAGTGGTGAAGAAAGCAAAGAAGCCAACAACACCAGAGGTGACGATGATTATAAGCATCTCGGCTGAATAATCCCACGCCAAGTTCTTTGCATATACAATCCCAAGTACTGTGGTCAATCCTATCAAGTTGTTTGTTATCAAGTCACCATACAACTGCACAACCATCAAGAACATAATCAATTATCAAGAACATTCAATTGTTCCTTTTATTATATGAATTTACACAGTCAAGTCTTAACGGCGAAAAAGAATAACGAATATGGTCATTAAAGTAGAAACAAGGACGGGAGTGAATATTTGACGATTAACTAACTATAATATAGCGAAACGGCTTTAATTAAGAGATAAGGAAAGAATGATTATTAACCTCAGAGAATGTCAAGGAAGCTGTCTTCGAACACTTTTGGGAGGCTGGAAAGATGGCTGACATAACCACTCTCATATTCATGATAACTGGAACAATGATATAGGAGATGAAGAAGTAATCAATGCCCACAGCTAACGAAAATGACATAATGCTACTTATAAGTGGCTTTGCTAGAAGTGTTAACATGGCAACACCCCATATTATTTGAAGTATTGGTTGAGCAAAAGTCCATGCTAGTAGCAACTTTTCCTTAATGTTTCCTGTTTGTTGAATCTTGAATAGCTTATCCACTTCATCCCACTTAATCCCCTGCAAAATATCACATAAACAATATATATTGTGTTGTGTCATTTATATATAGTATAGGTTCATCCAATGTATTGATTATAATAAGAAAAGTATATAGCTCATGCAAGATATTTCCAAAACAAAGTAACAATATATATGAAAAACTCATATCGACAACTTGATATCACAACTTTAGTAATTATTAACATGAACTAAACAGTATTATATGGCGTTATCTACTATGCAAGTAGTCCAATATATGGATTTTTTTATTTCAAAGGTGAAAATTAATTAATCGATAATCAAAATGTACATATTACTGAAACATATTCGAATTATCATCCAATCAAATGTTCAATAGATGTCTATGTCCCCCATCCTAAATTAAATGAATTGTTTGAATAATCAATTAAAAAACTAAATTTTGATCCCAAATAAGCTTATTCAAAAATATTTTTATATGTAAATTTTGAAATATAAATGCATGTGCACTCCTATCTTATCATATGAAACTTTAGACATTAGCTAAAAATTAACCGAATGACTTAACTTTTTGTTAAAAAAATCCTCTCAATTAAACTAAGATGAAAGAGTATATATCTATAAATTAATAGATGTACTGTGCTTTCTTATGTCCTTGTGTAACTTGACATTAGTATCACAGTATCTTAGATTTGTTTTTTGGTATTGAGTTTCGAAAGTGTAAGATGCCATGTTCCCTCATGTTACATGCACCTATATAATTACATAGTTCTCTAGTATTATATAACTGATAAAAAAAAACATGTCAAAATCAAATTAATCATAATCACATTATTATTAATTGCATATAATAGTTTCCACAAACCTCGTCCTGTTTCGCGGATTGTTTGTTGTCCGTTCCTTGATTGTCTTGACTAACCTCAGGTTCAATCAGCCAATTTGTACGAACTGCATTAACAAATTCTCCAACATCGATCGTTTCATTACCATCTTTGTCCAAACCTTTCATCACTTTAATTACTGTCTCATCAGGATTCACTTGTCCATCTCCAAACTTCACTGTTTGGATCAATTGCTTCAATTCAGAGTGTGATATGGTATTATCTTGGTCGTTAGGCACGAATTGTTTGAAAATCCTACAGGCGGGAACATAACAGTTAGTAACAAGACGTTTCATCTTTAATCGAAAAGGTAGGGGTTATGTATAGTTTTCTTACGATTGGATGCCTTCGATATTAGGGCTTCCGTCGTCATTAAGAAGAGAACTGCTGACTTCAAGTGCTTTGCTATGAACATGCTTAAAGACATCTCCCATAAGACCCTCGATCTCATTCAGTTCGTCTCTTGTCTTCTTTGTAAATGTTTTGATGAACTATTTGCATATCAATAGTGAGGTTTGCACTTAAATTATCAATAGTCACTTTCATGTCTTATTTCTTAATCAAGTGAAATGACACACGCTTTGACTTCGATCGAAATTATAATTTTAGTATTAAAATAATTTGAAAATATAGTAATATTTTGTTATAATTTTTACAAAATGTTATATAGCATACACAAAGATATTTGAATTCAAAATTTGAAAAATCAACCATCAAAATTAAAAATGATATGCACAATCTTTTAGCGATTAAGGAAGTACTACCATTTTATCTGTCTGAAATTAATTTATTTTATTAATTAAAAATATACTTATCATAAAAAATTAATTTATCGTAATAATTATGGAGAGTACTTATTAAAATTAATTTTTTAATAAGTTTTTTGCCTAAACAAAAAATAATAATATGTGAGGATAATATAATGATCAATATGATATTTAATTTTGTTTTTTAACTTTTTAAGGCCTTAAAATTGTAAATCTTTTGTTTATCCAAATCAGACACAGAATAATCTCTATCTACTTCAACCTGCCCTGACTGAATCTTGTCTATTAGCTTTTCTATTTCTTGACGTGTCAGGCTCTTATCAGCATCTTTGTCATTTTCCGAAAATAACCTTCCTATAAAATTGGGTCTTATTAGTACGGAAAAAATCGTCTAACTCCCTTTAATGCCTTATATTTCTCTGTTTTATAAGATCGTTTTATATATATTATGTACCATGTGATAGCTATAATGGAATACTTCAGTCATATGATCCATATTATAAAACATACAAGTACCAAAGATAGCTCATAAAAGAAATAGAGAGAGATCTACATTGTAATTAGTGGTATTACTCAATTCAATGTCCTATAATAATTATGCATTTTGTATGAGCCAATTCCCCAATAAACTTGCATGCTAGTGATATCGTATTATCAATTTTCTATAAATTGATGGAGTATTCAATTTATTGATCTTTTATAAAAAAAAATAGAATCAAGATATTCATGTAAGGATGACAAAAGGTCTATATAAAAATATAAAAATTGAGTATTCAATTTTCCTACACTTTTGACCATGGAGTAGGCAATTTATGACCATACATTAGTTTCAATCGTAACTTTCATTTTTTTAACAGTAATTGCAACTGTTTTATATGATAACATCCACTACATACAAGCACTAGAGATATAATTGAGTTATTTTATGTAACCACTCTAAATAAAATATTAAAAAGAAAACAATGGGGGGAAACCAAGTCTATAAAATATTAATGAGTAACAATCTTCACATAAGAATGTGTTTATCTTAGGGTTTTATGATAATATAATTATTACTAATGAGTAAATACATATATAATTATTTATAACAATTATTATTGTAATTTTGTTTTGATAATTCAACTATTGAATTTTGAACTTAAATGTCTTAATATGTTCAACAATATTCAGTGAAAAATGTACAATACACAGTTGTTGTATTTATTAACATGGTAAATTTCAATCATATCAAATTATATATGCCAGTCGGTCAAGATTTTAAAACATGCGAAAATTTCAACCAGCAATTATTAAATGCAATTATTCAACCATCGATCATTATGGAAATGAGTGGGTATTTTTTCCATTTAGTACAAAAGCTTCAATAAATGCAATGATAATAATCTTTCCTCCATTTATAAACAAAAGGAAACAAAACAAAGGGGAAAATAAAAAATAACCTTCCAATAGCGGGAATGTTGGGCTTTCCATTCTCATCCACGAGCTTCCCTTTTGTCTGTTTTTGAACGTATTTGAGGAAGCCAGACAATAGATTCTCATACTTTGAATATTCTAAACTTCTTTCCTGCATCCACGGATCCCAAAGCTGCCAACCAAGGTTTCAATATTTTAGTTTTAAAATATCTTTTACTTAAAATATTCTAGTAATAATGTGAATTTGTGCTTCAATTTCCCAATTAGTATTATTTCGAGTACCAAATTAAATAAGTTCTAGGATTTGTTAAATATCTTTCCAATACGTATCTAGCTAGCAATGTATGTGTATACAATTTATAGATCCTTTCCCACAAACTATACCAATTTGTTAGTGAAAAATAACGTGTTTATAAATACCCATAATTTATATATGTAATGTAATGTTAGCAAGATGATGTCCAATTGTTAATTTTGATGTATGAGTCGCCGACTTTTTGAATGTGGAATTCATCAAATATTTTTAACATGCATGTTGTATTATATTTTCTTAAAAATTTATTATAATATATTTCATAATATTTTCAATTTACTTTACTATTATCATATGATAATTTTGATTCAATCAAATTTGTTTGTATCATGTAATAAGACTATAAAATTTGTTAATTTTAACTATTAATAGATAAATTGAACAATTATTTAGGGGTGGAGGAAGTGTAATATATATATACCTGATAGATGAAATAAGCCAACATTGATGCAAACGACATGATAAACGTAACCAAAATAACTGAGTGGCTTTGAGATGGCGTAGAGCTGCACAAGAGAATAGCTATCCAAGCTACCGCAAATGGGATCATGGAAAGAAGCAATATTCCAGCTGTTATGCTAGTCTTTGGGTCTGTTTTCACACCAGTTTCTGCTTACACGAAAATCACCTCCATTCAATTTCAAATTTATATGGTTCAGATAAAATTTTAAAAATAAAAAATAATAATATTTCAAACATTTTTATCTGTTGGTAAAAATATTGAATATTTTTTATATAATTGAATCAAGATGTTGATAATGAACATACGATGAAGCCAGAAAAACTATTGCAATACATTATAAAGTTAATAAATAACTCCAATTATTAAGCTAATCATATAATTTTGCGCAAAAATTTATGATTTATTAATTATTGAATTGTTATAGGAGTTCTTTTTAAAATTTTAGAATCATATTTTTCCACCAATAGAAGATATTATAATAAGAGCAATATAATAATTAGTAATGTGAAAGAAAGAAACACAACTCATACTTTAAGTGAAGGGATTTAAAATACACCCGAAAAGTATTAATTAATCAATGTAGAATTGTGTTATCAATATACTCCGCACGTAAAGCCCATCCACTTGACCTCAGCGGCGCAGATTTAAGTGTGGGCTTAACCAAGATTAACTATGATACTATGTTAGAAATCCGTAAAAGTTAGTAGTAAAATCAATTGATTATAAATAAATAAAATTCATGACATTAATACACCACAATGTCTTACCCAACCAACATTGAAGTGGTTCTCAATAATCTTGGATATGTTTTGATAAAATTATATATGTTATCTAAGATCGTAAAATTTGTCAATTTTAATTACAAAAATAGTAAGTACTCAAACAAAAGTAATAGGTACCCGTTAATTGAGAAAATATGTCTTTGTCTTCTTGAGGTTTTGACGTTGAACAAGAATTTTGAGAGCCACCATTTGGGTTGGCTAACAAAGGTGTGGAAATGGACGGTTCTTCACATGTTGAATTTTCAGAGATATCTCTTCTGGCGAAAATTACAATCATACCCCAACATATAGTGAGAACGAAGATTGTGGATCCAGCATATATGGCAACACTCATGGCTACTTGTTGTTGCGCTTGTGCCTCAGTTGAGAATGCCCCAGACACTTCAATAAACATTATCATAAACTATTTTAAAAAATCAAACAAATGTAGCAATGGCTATACAATTTAGCATTTTAATTTGTTAAATCTCAACTAATCATAATTCAAATGAACAAATCTTTTTTTACTAAAGAATTTTATTAAACCTTAATCTTAAATAAATAAATAAATACCAACATTCTTTGGGCACATCGGTGCGCAAAACTAATTTAATAACATAAGAAAAATGGGGTAAGTACCTAAAGTTGAACAAGAAATAAAACTTCTCATATTCCAAGGCTTGGAATCAAGTATTTCTTATAATGAAATATGTAAAGTTAATAACTCGGCCCAATTTCATAAAACATTGGAAGACATAGATAATAATAATCAAATTTGTCTCCAGATTAAAATCAAATCAGTCAAATATAATAGTATAGCTAGTGGTGGAAGCTTGATTTCTGTATAAGGAGCAAATTATTTGATACTATACATATAAGAAAAAATAAAAATTTAAGAGGCAAACAACATAATTTTCATCAAGTCCTATTTTTCAAAAAATTATGGGGCGATCTCCCCAAGCTTTGCACTGTGTATAGCTAAAAAAAAAATATTGTAACAGGGAATATTGAAACACTTACTAATGACAAAGATGAGTCTTGGGAAATTAAGGAGGATCCTAAAAAGACTAGCACCAAAGACTCCTGTCCCAAGCATAGTAAACAGCTTCTTGCTTCCATCTGCCACAAATTGCCCACCAATGCCCATCAAATATTGGTACAAAACCGCCTGGAAAAGATGTCCCACAGCGTTTTCCGAGCACGGAAAGAACCCGTAAAGGTGCTCACAAGTGTCCGATGATAGCGTAAACGATGAGCTATTGAGACGATTATCATGACGAAGATGGAGATTATCAACTTGGGAGGTTTGTTCTTGGATAATTGCATAACCAATTTCTCCATCTGAAATGAGTATACTATTAGATGTGTTGTTGAGTGTGATTACTCCTCCTTCAACTAATTGGATTAGGAAGAGGATAAAAGTCATCGACCATATTGACAAAGGAGCCATTTTGATTTTTTGAGGGAAACATGAAACAGAGGAACAAGAATGATTGAGTATATATGCTGATGGCTGGCCTGGCCCTGATGGCTTTTGTAAAAAGTCAAAATAATAAGTCAAAATCAAGTGGGGAATTGTGGGAATGCCTTTGTCCAATAATAATAGTTCTGTTGTAACGCAGCCCCCACAACGCTGAAATGCCAACTTAAAACGAATAAGAATGTGAAAGATTCGAATAAAGATAGCGTAATTTCTTTAGTATAAATACCCTCCATCGCTATTATTAATAAGGACACCAAAAAACTTTCAAGATAGAACATACATATCATTCAGCACTCATGAAGTTTATTGTACTGCTTCGATATCCTGGGCTTTACAACACGCTATCAAGATTTATCGCCTTTATAGTAACCGCCATCATTAGGTATATATTATATATCTTATCACTTTTGATATTTATTTTGTTATATGTTTTACCCCTATTATGTATAACCTTAATACGCTTATGATTCTATAATTAGAAATGTATTATTATTTTATGTTTTACCCTGTTATGTATAACCTGGGCTATACGTCAAGTATTCTATAACTGCAGCCTATTATGTATAAATCGCTATATGTCAAGTATTCTATAATCGTAGCTTATTATTATTTTATGTTTTACCCCCGTTATGTATAACCTGGCTTATACGCTGCGATTCTATAATTGTAGCCTATTATAGATAACTAACCTGGGCTATATTGCCAGCGATATTCTATACTACGCTTATTATTTATTATTGTCAAGGGTTTGTCGCTATTATTATGGAAAACCTGCATCCCGTCAAGTGCTCTCAGAATAAACATGGTTATTTTGAGCGAGAGTTAAATCTCCATATCATTTATTTCATTTATAACTTAACGGAGGTATAAAACCACTTATTTTATTATCTAAACTATTTTGCTCACCTTATTTTATTTTATATTTAATTATTGTTTATAAATCATACGACATATTATCATACGCGGTTCATTTATCGTGATGATCATGCATTATGTGTATCTCTAACGGTTTCATCATATTTTAACACACTTAAAATATTTTTCCTTCCATTTTTCTAACGGCAATGAACAAAGAAAATTAATATTTTTTCCTATCCCTCAAACGGTCGTGAACGGTAATAAACGGTAACAATAATCTGACACTTCTCAAAATTTCACCCTATAAATACTTCATTCCCTTCCACATTTCTAAACATCTTTCTCAAAGTATTTTATAAACAGATTCACAATGGCAAAATATTTTCTAGTGTTTGTCACTATAATGGCACTCTCTCTTTTCATAATGGGTTTTATTAAAGTTGAAGAGATAAGGGTAGTGGAACGACAAAGATTTGAAGTAATTAGTATTTTACCATTTCTAATCTTAGCTTAATGTTTATTTCGTCTTTGACAGAGATTTCCATTTAAGAGCGAATATTATATTTGTAATCGAATAAGACGGCAATATATGTATTGAATGCTTAGAATGTAATATTTAATAAAATGTCATTTTTCAGATTGGACATGTTTACTTAAGTTTTATTTAGGATACAATGTCCAAACTATAAGCTCAACTTCGCTCCTCTAAACCTCCCAGTGAGACAACTACATGTCTCTGGGCAAACAAAGTTATAAGATATCTCGATGGGTATTTGAAAAATTTACTTGGAATGATAATGCACAAACATCTAAATGACGGAAAAAGAGAAAAGAAAAAGCAAGAAGAACTTTACATGAAAAAATCTAAAGCCATAAGACTAATGATGGATCATCTGACGATGCTCTACAATTAGAATATCTCGAATGTGAGGATCCTAAGTTCTGGCTGAAGAACTCAGAAAGATTTGATACCCAAGGGAAGTTCTTTCATTTTAATCTACTTAATGGAACAAACCGAGGTTCCAAGACTTTAAAAGTGTTATTGATTACAACCGCTTTATTTAAAATTAAATAATTAGAATATTGCGGTAAAATTGCAACCCATGGAAAAATTAGAAAAACATTTTCTAACGCTTTCATGCATCACAAATATTGCTAAAGAACAATATAGAACGAGGGAATATAAAAATATTCGGGACCGTGTGCATGCCCTTTGATGGCGTAAAAGAATAATAATGAAGTCTTGTCAAAACTATCGCTACGCCCATCGGGGACAATGGTATTTCCAAGTAAATGCAACGTACTTTTAAGGGTCAAGTGGTTATGATCGATCTGCAGGTCGAGGCCGTGGTTCAAGTGCTCTGCAAGGTCGTAGGTCGTGGACGTGGTTTCTTGAATTATAGTAGACCTACCGTAAATTACCCAAATCGACAAGAAGGTAAGAAAATCCAAGAAGGTTCATTGAAAAATAATGGCAATTTAAAAGCATGATGAAAGAAAGGTCATTGGTCTAGGCGCCAGAACGCCGTAACATTCAGAAAAGATATAAAGTATCCGTAGAAGAAAAAGGAAACCGGAAAAGAAAAGGAAGTCAATTTTAATGAACATGAACCCCAGGGATGACTCTCAGATGGATCTCTTGAGGCCGCATTTCGTGACGGAACAAATGAAATGAACTTAGACTAATTGATATGATGAACTACTTTATGTTTGAATAACGCGGTGATTTAATAATCTCTCAAGGCCTCTGTGATTATGTGTGACTTTAGTATGTAATGTTTGTTTTATATCTATGAAATAATAATGTTGATTATATGTCAGGTTAATTTTACTCTCTAAGTCTTATATCATTACATGTTTTCAAAAGAAGGCTTAACATGAAAACCCGGCTGAGACATTTCGTATCCTGCATAAATGTGAACAACCCACAATCCTCGCAAGGTTATATATTTATCGACATCAATCCTACCAAAGCGCATTAATACAATTTCTCAGTCCCGCAGACTTGATCAAGGATCGCAATGCCATGTTTATATTACCAAATGGAACAAAATTTGTTGGCTAATGACGCTTTGTATTCTCCAAAGTCGTTAAACTTATTAAGCTTTTAATGACATATATCAAGCCAAGTGGTACGACATCAAACAATAACCGAAGGTAATATGAAATACATCTCAGAGTTACTTCTAAGCAGCTTTGGGAAAGAAGAAAATATTGTGAGAAACTACCAAAATTACCTTCTGGATTACATTACACTTATATTCTTGAAATTGAATGTAACTTAGTAATAAAAGAGGATCCCAAAACTGTATTCTTGTGGTATGATCGTTTAGGTCATCCTGGCTCCACAATGATGAGAAAAATAATTGAAAGTACACATGGTCATCCCTTGAAAGGTTTAAAGATTAATAACAGAACATGTGAAGCTTGTTCTCTAGGAAAATTAATAACTAGGCAATGACCTCATGCAAACTTCACACGGAATCACCGCATTTCTGAAAGAATTCAAGGCGATATATGTGGACTCTATCCATCCACCATCTCGACCATTTAGGTATTTTATGGTACGATTGACGATCTAGTAGATGGTCACATGTTTATTTATTATCAAGTCGAGATATGGCATTTGCAAGATTTCTTGCTCAAATAATCAAATTAAGAGCACAATTTCCGATTATACTATAAAGAAAGCTGGGGACGGACAACGCCGTGAATTTTACATCTCGAATCATTTAATAATTATCGTGACAATCGAATTACCGTTGAACATCCTGGAGTATCAACTCGCAATTGGTCAAGAATTTATATTTCCCATCTAAAAGATTTTTGGTCATAGCTTATGTACCAATAGCTCCACCACAAAGAACAAAGACGTGGACCAAAGCGAGGTCATATATATGGTACGAAGTCACCCTATTATTAGATATCTTGAACCTTTAACAGTGATGTTTTTCAGTAAGGTTCAAGTAGATTGTCATTTCGATTTAAATGCTTTTTCCTCCTCTGTGAGGAGCAGCAAACAAATTTAAAAGGACGAATGCGGGTATGTGCCATCTTTATCGTGACAAGACCCGTGATATAATAAATCACGGGAAGAAATGTAAAGAAAATTGCGCACTTACAAGGCTTAGCGCAAATCAATTGCCGATTCATTTATCGATATGAAAAGAGTGACAAAGTCATGTACCGCCTATTAATACTCCTCGTATTGAAATTCAAGCAAAATGACGTAGTACATCCAAGGCACGCCTGCCGCCGCTCAAGGGTTCTATGATAAAAACTCGAAAGAAAAGCGGTCGTAAAAGATCGACATTTAATGAAAGTGATTCGATAAGACACTAACGATAACGATAAGCCCGGATAGAAAAAAGTGCTCTCAAGAAGCACAAGATGATGAAAATGAGATTATTAATAATGAAACCGAAAATAAGAATGATCTCGGTGATTTCTATCAATTATGTTAATACAGAAATTCGAACCGAAAATAAAGATACTGATGAAATATTTGCATTCTCCATTGCATATGAAATTATGAATGAAAATGATGATCCCAACCCGATCTGGTGGGTTGAATGTCATGTCGACTTGATTGGCTAAATGGAAAGACGAATAGATACCGAATTGAAATCTCTTAAAAATCGAAAGTATTTGGGCCTATCGCGATTATTCTCAAGCGTATTTAAACCTCGTTGGTTATAAAGGGTATTTGTGAGAAACGAATGAAAATGAGATTGTGAAGATACAAGGCTCGCTCTTGTTGCACAAGCGTTTTTCTCAAAGACCTCGAATCGATTACGAGGTAACTTATTCTCAAGTATGGACGCCATTACTTTTCGTTATTTAATAGGCTCACAAGATCTAATAATCTCATACGCATCTTATGGATGTCGTTACACTTATTTATACGGATCACTTGATAAAGGATATATACATGAAAATTCGGAAGGATTTAAAATGATTGAAACATCTAAAACTCAGAGAAATGTATGCAATTAGGTTGCAAAGATCACTTTATGGGTTAAACAATCCGACGAACGTGGTATAATAAAGCTAAGTGAATATTTACTTAAAAGAGGACTACATCAATAATCCTATTTGTCCTTGTGTTTTTATAAAGAAAATAATATCTCGGTTTTGTAATCATTAAGCCGCCTATGTCGATGATTTAAATATTATTGAACTAATAAAGAAATCAAAGAAGAATGAATTACTTAAAAAAGAATTTGAAATGAAAGATTCGGGTGCCACTAAGTTCGGCTGTTTACAGACAGTACACTAAAAATGGTATTTTGGTACACCAATCAAATTACGTAAAGGGTGTATTAAAAAGGTTTAACATGGATAAGGCAAACCTTTAAGTAATTCGACGATGCTGTAACACTAATATCAAAAGGATCCCTTCCGGCCCTAAGGAAGAAAAACGGCAGATTCGATATCAAGTACCACATACTCACCGCAATTGGAGCCTTAATGTATCTGCTAATCGCATAAGACCCGATATAGCTTTTTTGGCAACAATTTACTAAGAAGATTTAGTTCATTCTACAAAGAGACATCGAAAGTGGATAAACATATATTTCGATATCTTCGAGGCACGGCCCCGATCTGGGTTTGTTTTATCCTAACAATACAAACCAGCGAGCTGTTATGCGTGATGCAAAGCTATTTGTCGATCCACATAATGCTAAATCACGACCGGGTACGTATTTTACATACGGGTGACACCGGCAATATCCCTGAGATCCCAAAAAGGCACTTTGTAACAACTTCTTCAAATCATGTCAAGAATAGCCTTCGCCTATTAAAAGAAAGAAATTGCAGATGGTTGCATCGGACACAACATATCCAAGTGAGCATCCGTTTACCATTTGATAAGAATCCAACAATTCTGTATGAAGACAATGCCGCATGTGTTACTTCCCGATGAAAGAAGGATATATCGTTGATAAAAAAGACCAAACACATCCCCCCTAAGTTCTTTTCATTCACTGCTAACTCGAGTTAAAATGCTTATGCAGATATCCAATATATCCGTTCATGTGATAATGTAGCAGATCTCTTCACAAAGGCTCTTCCGACATCAGTTTTCAAGAAGCACATTCAAAGTATCGAATGCGTCACTTTCGAGATCTTGAAGAACTACCTATGTTTCATCGGGAGGGGAGCATACTATCGCATTTTCCTTACAGGCTTTTTGTCCTGACCGGTTTTGCCCCTCATAAGGTTTTTAACGAGGCAATATATGTGTTCCCATGTAACGTAAGATTATTTGATATTTCAAAAGTGGGGAGCGTTGTAAATGCGAGCCCACAAATGTTGAAATGTCAAATGTAAAATGAATAGTAATGGGGAGTATTTGAATAGTATTGCGGGGGGTAATTTGGTAAAGATAAATACCCTCCTATCATACATAATAAGCGACACCAAAAAAAAAAACTTTCAAGATAGAACATATATATCATTTGAGTAATTTGTGAGTTGGTTCGGAGTCATGGATATCCGGGTTTTACAACAAGTTCCATTTTAAAATTAAATTACCTCCTGTCATGCATTTATTACTTTGAAACATACAAGATCGCATATCTTTTTAACTGCACGTGGCAAACGAACCGCCCACCGGGCTATTCGCTGGCTTGGCCCGTAGCCCGGTTCGGTCCGATCTGTGCACCAGTCTAATGGCCCACCAACCGCTTATAAACGGCTGATGGGGGGCCAACGAAGCGAAATTTCAGCCCGGCCCTCGCCCGAGCCTTCCACGGCCTCGCCCGTTCGCCCGAGGCCCCTCGAAGTTCAATAAACGCTTAACACGCTTATATTAGACGTGGTAACGTTTAATCCAGTTAACATGGTCTAAATATATGAAATTAACGTGGGTAACGCTTACTATGCGATAACGCTTAAAGTCACGAATACATTCCAGAATTAACGTGGTAACGTTAATATATGCGTTACCACGTTTAACGCACATTACAAGCAGAATGCAGATTTTAGCAACAACACAAATCGAAACTCGACGATGGAAACAATACAAGATAAAATCTTCAACAAATACAACGTAATAATTGTTCAAATACTACATTGCAAACCATAAATACTAAATTGTTCGAACACCGTACATGACATAAAATAAAATAAACCATAATTGTTTCAAAGTACATAATAACATAAAACCAAAACACATTCACTCATGTGTTTCTTCGAGTCGCTAACCTGGTGGCGGCGGCGCGGTGGTCGTGGATACCTCGCATCATCAACTCATATCTCTACTAGCCGTAAGACGATCAATCCTAAGACCTCGCTTATCAAATCGGCCTCATACTCAAGTAATCTCGGTAAACATTTTGCTCATGCCGGTGTTTAGCATCTCCAACAAAGCTCGATTGGATGTTCCATAGGAGGGCCCTGCTTCGGTGACGCGCTCGGGTCGATGCAATGTAAACCGGTCGCTGGGATAGGTTGCTCCTCATTACACGTCTCCATCCTAATGGCGGCATTGGGGGTGGACACTTGTTAAACTTCCACACATCATCCCTCACGAGCTCAAATTGCTCGAAAACTTCCCACTTAGAACGCAACACACCTCCCACATATACAACCCTAAAGAATTATCAGTTTTCCGATCATACTTTCCGCTATATTGCATTCATTTGTTGACCTTCCATAATGGGAACATTTTGGACATTAACCAACATATGAGAGATGATCATGCCATATTGATGCGGGAGTTTATTCTTTTGGTAGCTCATATGTTCTATCATCATATGCGGTAAATTAACCGAAACCCCACTAACAAGAGCCCACGTAACAAAAGCATGTATAAAAGTAGCCCGACGCCCACTATTCAGGGCAAAGACTTTGAACTTAATTCCTCTCAAAACAATCTTTTGAAGGCCGTTCAAATTGTACTTATACGCTATATGAGATTTCTTAGTCCTATGACCATCTAAGAATCGCCGACAATCCTCCCTAAATCCTGATACTTCACCACCCCTTCTACGTAATCATAGTATCCCACCATACTATACCAAATGCTCTAGCTAAATCTTCTTCCGTAAAACTACCACGGACACCATTAACATTGTAATGCGCAACCATAGCCCCATTCAAATTAACAACCTTGCTTAATTATGAAATCGACGACTATGTCGGGTACCAATTACTAACAAAGGTTGCAATTATATCAAGCTTGGTATTTCATAATAAGTCAAACAAAAATATTACCCGCTACCTCCATAATTTCGCTGATCAACGCATAACTCGCCTTACATTTTTGGGGGTTTATAACATTATCGCCTCTTCATTATCGGGCTCTTATTATTGCCATCGGACCTCGACTGATCTGCCAAGGGCGATGGGCGACGGTGGAGGTTGTTTCGCTTTCTTTCTCATTCCCAGTTGCAACCCCTTCTGCCTTGAACTTTTCTTTCCTCTTGAACTCTTCTGGTCCCATTTTTTAAAATCAAGCAATCGGGTAATAATTGAACGTGGTTATTGATACTAATTTGGACATATCAGTAAAATGAATGTTGATATAATACTGAGGAGATCTGGAGATTGGATCGGAGAGATTTTTGGTTTTGGAAGTTTGAATTTAGGAAATTGTGTTATGAATTCACGCTGAACCCCTACAAACCGGTTTACGCATTTAAACGTGTACACGCTTATTCCGTAGCTATTTTTGTTCTTTAAACGCTAACGCTTAAATTAGCGGGTAACGCTAGTGGGAAAAAATTGACCAGAATGCAACTCGCTTTGAGTGGTTCTTAAACGCACGCCGAACGCTTATTATTACGTGACTTTTATTTTTTGATTTTAAACGCCCCAACGCTTTCAATCGTGCAGGTAACGCTAGTGGAAAAAATAATCGAACGCAACTCAAGCAGTGGCTCTTAAACGTGTAATATCGCCTAATTAAACGCGGTACAATGCTTATTATGCATCTTTTAATTCTTTTTGCTTTTAACGCCCCAACGCTCCAAATAAGCTGTACACGCTTGTTACATAAATATTAAAGATAAACAACTTTAACTTCATGTAATAAACGATAATTTTATTATTATTGTTCGCATACGCTTTATACTGCTGGCCGTGAGTTTACATGGTCATTACAAATACGTCTAAATTATAACTCATCGAAGTCTAATTCATCACCCGAAGAAACATCTTGATCATCTTGATCGGTATCCGCATCGCCTCTTCCGCTTATGATATATATTCTTCAACATCACTAAGTGTCATCGAACATGTCTTCCTTATCATTTTGCTCATCATGTATGGATCAACATCTTGCTTCCGTTGGTCGGCGGCCGCCCAATCCTTGATCGCTACACAAACTTCAATTGCCGAGCCATAGCCTCAACGCCTTTGAGTATATTGAAGCTTCGCTTACAAATGCCGATTCACTTGCTATCAGACATTAGTATAAATTTTAATACCTCCCTTGCCATCTCGATAAAAATCGGAAATGTACTTTACCTTCATAGACCACCATTTTAAAAAGCATAGAAAGGGTTGTCTTTATTGTATCGATTCGTGTCAAAACCGCTTTCAAATACCGAGTTAATTCATTAACCCGATCTCGGATGACGAGGATGTAGTAGAACCATGTCGGGACCCAACGCATTCTTAAGGTGACTGTGGTCGATTTCAATTTTTACCCCGGGTATGGAATTGACTTCAGACGCACGTTGACGGTGTGCGTAGTCGACTAGTGAGACTAAGTTGATGTTTAACTCCAACTTATTATACATCGTATATAAATAAGTTTCAATTTCATCACAATATTTGTTATGATCATAATTTTCAAGTACTTCATTACGTGGTCGTGAAGCTTTATAAAAACTCCCCAACAATGATCTTAAACTTACCAAGTTGAACGCGAGGATCCAAAATGACAAATTCAATCGCATACGCATTTGGTAAAAGGATGAAAATACTTTAAAAAACTTGTCTTCCATATTCGAACCATATCCTTAACAACATATTCATTTCTATGAGTATCCATATGCATCAGAAGATTAACTGGCTGACATTCGAGAGCTAAATGAATATTAGGACTATATCAATTAGAAAAACTTTTGTATAATCTTTTAAACGGGCTTAAAAATCTAAGCAACTCATAGCAATATTTCCAATTTTCATATTTCAACGGAGTATAATATGGATCGTTAGGAGCATACATGGAATAAAAATTTAGAAACTCTTCTTTATAAAACATACGCACGCATTTCAGAGATCATAAGTAGAATTTCATCTAAGATCAACATCCATGATTAATTTTTAAACTTTTTCGATCCATCTTCAACTATTTTTTTATATGCATGTTTTCTACTCGCCTCCTCCCGTGATAATCAAATGAACAACCTTTCTAATAGTCAATAAATTCATCATAAACAATCTTAATTTACCACAAGAACTAATCGGGGCATACGACATAAACATCTAACACGAAAGAAGTTCATTATAATCCGTTTACATTCCATTTTAAGCGTGTCAATAGCTACATTGTTTGCCGATGCATTATCAAAGGAAATAGAAGCAATTTTATTCAAACAATTATATTCTCGAGTTAATACGTAACAATACCTTCTCGAAATTTGTATCGCTGTTATGTTTAAATTTATCGAAATAAAATATATAATTCTTCTTTATAAAACCCAATCTCTATCAATCCAATGACACGTGAACACACATTATATCAAAATCATCGAACACACCGATATCACTGGCCAAACAAACTTTCCAAGGCAAAGTATTCATCATCTTACCTATAAGTTCTTTTGATCTTTAAAATATTTGAAGGCAATACTACGACAGAGAACGGGGGATACGAGCTCGGGGTTATTAGCCTTTGATCCAATGAAAAATGTCATCCATCACAAAAATTAAAAGGTACCATTAGCAATTTACAAATTTCATTGACTCCATTTTATAAAAAACCTCATTAAAAATAAAATTTCCAAAGGTTTGAGTATTAATTGTTGCTTGCACACCCCCACTCCCACCGGGAACACTATCCTTGGTTATTTGATGTTTGTTATTTAAGTGTCTACCCAAATGACCGGTTCCACCTTGCCCCCCTCCCGTTTTCCATACTAATTCCATCTTACAATATGTACAAATTGCCTTTTGTTTCACACGATCGCCATCAAAGTGATTCCAAACCCATGAACTTTTTTTCCTCTCATTATTACTCGTATTAACACTAGATTGAGAATTAATTACGGGTAGGGACTCCATAAGTACATCATCTTCTAAATTAACAAGGTTATTTGAATTGCACTAATTGGTCGCTTAGTGGGCCATTATAAAATGTAAAACAACAAAAGATAGCAAATAACAAGTTAAAGATGTGAAATATAGATGTTGGTAATTAACGTGGTAACGTCTAATAAGACATTGCAACGTTTGTTACAGAACACACTGAAACGCTACTTTTTATGGTGTGACACGTTACCACGTTTATTACACTATCTTAATTCTTGTAACTGTGTCAAACGTGGTAACGTCTAAATTGACAAGCACATGCTAAAGCCCTCGAGACACGGGTTTCTCGGCTTTATTACCGGCCCAATTAGAAACAAGCCTTCCGAACTCGGCCGGGGCCTCCATTCGCTCATACCTAACCGGCCGGCCCCTCGACACGCATATTTTAACGTGACCACTGACCCAAAATCATATATCGGGGTCATACGGTCTAAAATTTGATACTGAAGACGCTACCATTGACAATCTAGAAAATAGTATTTTGAATAAAATGGTTCAAACAGTGCTTAGATATGTTATATTTAAATCTTTCACGAAAAAAAATTCGAGAGAAAAAAAAAATATAATAGCTAGAATATAATACCTAGCAAAAAGATAGGCTAGACTTCACTATAATATGAATTATACAACTTACTTAAGCTATTTTGAATAAGAGATATTGCAGAGAAATGAAATTATATTAGCTTTGTTTTCAAATCCAAGCAGAGCTTCCTTCATCCGCCATGTTTGTTTTCAAATACAACACAAGATTAAAAAAAATCATTCAAACTGGATAATTAAAATAAATAATAATAGACAAAAAATTAATTTTTATGAAATACTTTAAAGAGATGTAGATATGAAAATCTACCGGAAAATTAAAATCATCGAACAAAAAACTTAAGGACCTCACTTCGAATAATAGTTTACCAAGATTCGGCTAACAAAAGGGGATAAACCTACAACCTTTAATATCTTAAACCCTTATTAGCACTATAAAGTGAGAACCATGAGAGAAAACTACCCAAGTTAAATTCTTCAATCTGATTAACATAAACTCCAAAATATAAATTGAAAATATCAAACTCATACTACAAACAATTCAAGCGCCAATGCGACGTCAAAAGATAATTGTGAAATTGGAGATATGTCTACTACTAAGTATTATCTTATATACTATATATAAAATAGAAAGAGTAACAATAGGAGAACGTACTAAACTAAGAATAATAGAGAGGAAATGTATGAACTCTTTTATTGCTTTTGAGAAGTGATCTTGTTGGGTTACAACATGTGACGTAAAAGTGGGGTTTATATAGTTGAGAAATTGCACTATGCAAACACTATTCATGCATAATGTCTAATCTATACAGATACTATTTAGTCATCATTACGTGGTTAAGACTTCAATCATAATGATATTTCAACCAAGGTGAGTTATTCATTCACCCACATTTATAACACTCCCCCTTTGAAATATCAAATATATAAAGACACAATTGAATGCCCATTTGCATAGATGGTGAATCAATCTCACATTGAAATTCTCTCCCAAAATTAAGCACAACCACACAAAGAAATAGTAGCATTAATTGTTTCACCAACTTTGAAAGCAAAGTTGTACCGGTTTCAATCGCCGTCCGTCGAAGTCAACATAAAAATTTAGGTTACATTCCCAACCATCCATGATAACTTACCCCGTTAATGTTTAACTAATGGCTCACAAAGATTTTTGGTCTAAGGAGCAGGAAATGTACGTAAATACCTCTCCAAATCGACAATATTACATTATAACCACTCATTATTTGAAGTTCCAAATAATGTCTTCATTTACCCATGGATAATCCATTAACCCACGGATGTACAAAATCGGAAGCATGAGGTACAAACAATTCCAAGCCTCGCGACGCCAAAGCGCTCACGCTGTAGTGACTTTCGCTCTGGATCTTCCAAATAGTAAAGGCTCATTTTACCCATGGATAATCCATTAACCCATGGACGTACAAAACCGTATGTGCAGGTACAAATAATTAAGGCCAAATAGCTGACGCCTAAAAGGCTCACTTAGAAGCGGACGCTGCTCTTTATAGTATCATAATGCTGAAGTTAATTTCACGAATTGTCCCCAAAAATTAAGACTTAGTTTTCGGATATAGCAATAATGCTATGGTAAAATATGTGGTTACAAATTACTAGCTATCGATGTATAGTGGTTACCTGTGCGACTTAATTTTTTTGTTTAGTCAATCGGTGCTCATATAAAAAAATGATGACACATTAAATTAAACTAGCTACAAATACTTTGGTGATAATAACTCGAGAAAGAAAATATATGACAGGAGTAGTAGGAATGAAATAATCAAATTTATCTAAAAGAATACATGGTGGAAAGTTAAAAATTAAATAATATTTATTCTTTAATTTGGACAAGTATCACATGTTGATTGTTTATGAAAAGATTATGGAGCTTCAAAAATAACATCTAGTTCCTTCCTTTCCCAATAATATATAGGATAGATGCTCTGACTTTTAACACACTCAATGAACTATTTGTGAAATTATTTCAGTGGATAGTATTTAATGGATATATGACGTTTATACATTGTATATAACTATGACATATTTAACATATTTTTAAATGAGAATAAATATGGATTTTTGTATGAGTACTGATCAATCGGTGAAAAAAGAAATGGTTATTCATGGTGTTTGGAAATCTTGTTCAATTCTTGATTGATTGATAATATGTTTTAAATCTTTGATCTTTTGAGGTTGTTCGTTGTATATGGCAATGCTTGGAGTTTGGTTAGATGATAAACATGAATGTTCAAATCCACAATAGAAAAGGTAAAAAGTTGGCATACACATTATTATAAAGAACTCCCTTTCTAAATAAGATTGTGAGAATAACAATGCATACTTCACATGGTCTCTCCATGAGTTATGAGTAGGTCATTAGTGAACTAAACAAATATATGTTTCATTATAAATGTTAGTGCTATAAAAAAAATAGTGTTATGAATATAATTATAAATAATGTAAATAGACAGAGAATAAGAAAAAGGAGGATAATAAATTTTATTGATTGATATCAAATACATTATAAGTGTCTATTTATAGGCTTCAAAATACAATACATATGGTAAATACTTGACTTGATAAACAAGTAGGCTAATTTCTTTTTCATCAATCCATCTCCTTTTCTTACAATACGACGACTTCAAGCGCAAGACAAAGGATATCCATTTTTCCAATCAACAAGAATATGCCTCGTTAAAACCTCCTTACTAGAACCCAAGCTTGGGATAAAATCCCAATAAAGAAAAAAGAGTGCATATTTGTAATATAATTTAATAAAAATGTTGCCTCATTAAACCTTTAATAGAAACCTATCGGGGACAAAATCATGATTAAGGGAAAAGAGTATAACGCGTACTAACTCCCCTCATGACCACCTCATTTGACATTTTTAGTAGACTTAGTTCCATACTTTTGGATAACTTCGAATGTCGAGGCGAGGGTGATTTAGTCATACATTATCACAGATTTATCACATTAGCGAATTTTAGAACATCAATTGCTACAAGGTCGTCTGGACCAAACCACAAGTAATAATTTGTTGGATCATAGTTATCTACCAAACATATTCACAACTTTCTTCAAGTATTTTATAATTTTTACGTTTGGATGATGTTGCTGATATAGCTTGTTTTGTATATCACTATAAAATACATCACTACTAGTAAATAAATATCATTTATGCAATCCTCCAATAGAGATCATATCAATATCATGCATTCGCAAAACCAATTGCCTATAAATTGAAATAGGTTCAAAGGCACTTATATGATACTCTCGGGGATCCATATATAATTCTTTTCTATTTTCTCTTGCACAATCTAGCCAATTCATATTTGGTATATTCATAACTATTGGGATGTTCAAAGATGACTTATTCATGTATCGCATCTCAAATTCCCTCTCTTCAAGAGGATTAGAACTTTTGAGTTTCTCTCGTAGTTTAAATAATATTTAAGTCGTGAAATATAAATCTTCACTATCACAAACTTCTATCCTCGATCAATACATGTAAATATATAACATAACTATTGTGTCTTTTTCTTGGTCATTCATATATATATATATATATATATATATATATATATATATATATATATGTACTCACTTATGAGATAGATTTCAAACTCTCATATCAGTTTCATTATATGTAGCTCTTAATTCTATATAATATTTATTGTCGACAATTCTTTAATTTGGTTCATGATAATTGAGATTCATTATAGTCATGAATTTCGTTATGTAAATGTTTCTAGACATTGTGAGCTTTAACTTATTCATGATATATTCACGCATTCTTCCGAGTGCGATATTCTCCTAGACCATCTTCAGTCATATCTTCGATGGAACTATTTCCATTTAAACGGTTCTTCAGGAACTTCCACTATATTTTGAGTGTTTACAACTGTATAAGAATTCATCATATCTGAGGTTTAAATTTGTTCGTAATGAACTTCCGTTCATAATCTCTTATTCATATTTTCTCTTGAACTTCAAGTTCATATTCATTCATTTTTTAGGATAATCATATATAGGGATATTTCAATTCAAGATAGTTTATTTTTTTAGTTGTATACTATTCTCCCCATCAATGTTGAAAAATATTGATATATCATAATGAAAAATTACTTGATAAATTAATTTTAATTTTGTATTTCCAAGTATATAGATGTACATACCTTTTGGGTATAACAATCATTTAAAAAATCATCATTTTTGCATAGTATTGAGAATATATGATGCACGCATAACTGGAGAGTAAAATATGTGGTTTCTGACCAAACCAACTATATCGGGGAGTTTTATAATAATTTGGCATAATGCGAACAAGTGTTACTACATAGTGTAACATTTCTCAATGATCAATTGGGGTATTGCATGTAATTCAACGTGTCCCACAACAAATTAACTAGAGTTTACACCATGAAGCTCACATAAATTCTTCAAACTTAATAGTTTATTGACTCTTCAATGAGTCTCAAATTAAAAATATTCAATTATTCTTTCGCATCCTAACTAACCCATGATGGTCTAACCGGTTATGCTAAATAATAAAAGTTTCATAATTATCAAAATTTCGGTTTGACAAAAAGTGTATTTTCATATGCAAACATGTTTGTTACTTCATGTAACAATATATTAGCTCTTCCAGAGCCTTCAATTGATTTTGCTACACTTTTGATAAATATTAGCTCTTCTGGAGCTTTCACTTGTTGTCTCAATATGGTAGACAATTTGACAAATATTTTTGAAACTGTTTAGATTCCTTTCAGACTTAGAATAATATGGTGCATCTTGAATACATATTTTGAGGCAATCGATCTATTATCTCTTCTGGGAGCATTCAATATAATCGCGGATATTATAATAATACCTACTTTGTGTTATTGGGATGTTAAAAAATATTTCTTATATTTTAGAATGGTACGAAAGTTGTTGAAATTATCTACAAAGATATATTCCTTTATCCTACGTTATTGCGGCGCCCCATTAGAAATTAAAATCATATACCGTGTAAAGTTCTAGGAAAGATAGGTGTTCCATAAGAACCGCTTAAATACCAAATCTTTTATTAGTCGGAAACTAGCCTAGACATGTATATTCACAATACTAACTATACTGTGGAACTAATGTTCCTTCAAGAAATGATATGTTGGCTCTTTCAGTGCATTTAATTAATTTTTACACTTTCTCATATTGTGATAAGATTTGCTTCTCTAGTTATCTTGATGAAATCAGTAGTAATCAAATTCATAAAGCTCAATTCATGTAACTGAATTTGTATTATTTCAATTATATGAGTCTTCAGGGCTCATAAGTGAATTCGCCATATTATTTTCTTTTTCAAAACATTAAGGGCATTCACATAGATTCTTCAGGAATATTCAAAAGCCCTTAATATATATGATTATCAATTTTATGCCCATAATATTCCATATTCATGCTTGCTTAAAATTAAGTATTCAAGACACATCAAAAGTTCAAAGATATTTAGTCTTCTGAACTTTTTTTAATCTAAATTTTGAGCCTTTAGTTGTGAACAATTTATTATGACTACAAATTCAAGTGACATTTTAATTAATAATAACCTAAATTTTTCTCCAACTATACATAATTCTTATAGACTAGGGTGAGCTTATAAGGGTATGAAATAAATATTTTCGTAATTTTCCGACTAATATGTCTCTGCATCGTATAATACTCATACAAATGGGGATCTCGATTAATAATTCACATGATGATAAATTCAACGATTATATATATAAATATAATAAGTATTCTAGACTTAGATGATTGATACATAACGAACCATAATAAGTGCATATTTAATAAAACTACTTTATCGAATTAATAAGTCTTCATGACTTAGGCATTTGATAATCGCCTTCTGACTCATATAAAATATATAAATCTAAATTCATTAGTTTCCAATATATGTATAGTACGAAAATATCGCCTACTCATAAATTTATTAATACTTAATCAAACTAATAATATTTAATATTTTTATACTAGTGGTCAGCATTAGATGCAAACTATGTATATAAATAATAATATTCATATTCTAAATCAACTACTCTATTAGACCCATATGATCCAAAGTATAGTCAAAATCATATACTACTTACTAGTTACTACTCTTTTCAATAAACCATGCAGTAAGCTAATAGAAAAAGATTCATAATTCTATAATTCTTGGTTGACAAGCTCACTTCATATGACAACGATAAAAATTCATAATTCAATAATTTGGAATACCTTTAATCAATTGGAGAAGTGATGTGCACATCTTCAAAGCTAATGTTTGATCTTCAAATAATATCTAGGAGAATGATACTATCATTTTTCCTACGGGGCCAAAACCGTAGGTATTTTTTCCTTTATTGTATTGCATCTTTTGAAGATTAATCGGCCGATAATGCTAAGTATTAATATAAAGATATAATTATAAACAATGTAAATGTATTGTATAATAAGAGAAAAGAGGGAAAATATATTTTAATGATTATATCAAATACATTACATGTCTATTTATAGGTTTCAAGATACAATACATATAGAAAGACTTGACTTGGGTGAACAAGTAGACTAATTCTTTCTCATCAATTCATCTTCTTCTTGCTACACAAGATCTAATTTGTTACATAAATATTATCCATTATTTTCATAACAAATAGAATATAAATAACCTCATATTATAACATAACAATTAATGCTAATTACTTGCTATATTACTTCATTAATTACAATATTAATATCACACTTGGAAGTCGTTATTGCATTAATATTAAAGACGATAGCAGCATATATATGTTTACCTATAAGACAATTGAATTTAAAATACCAAATCTAATAAATTATCTATAACTTTGCTAGTTGAATCAAATTATTGACATATATCATAAGTAAAATAGTTTTTACTCAATTGAAATGACAGGAAGAAAAATGAAAATAAGTGGGTTATTCCCTATTATTTTTCAGTAGTCTTATGCATTCTAAACTAATATAGAATCGGTCATGTGATACAAAATGAAGGAATTCAAAAATTCAATAATAGAATGTTACTTTGGAAATCAAACCATGCTCCAAATTTTGACGGAACACCATCATCGAACCCAAAATTTTCAAAATCAAGTGATAGAAAGTTACTTTGGGATTCTGAAAAGGAACCACCACCTAACCTTATAAAGCCAAAAGCTAGTGGGAGAAATTTATTGTGAACATCTCCATCATCGAGCCAAACGTTGCAACAATTAAATGGTAAAAACTTACTATGGAAGCGCAATCATGTAGATGATTCAATCAAGGCACCATCACCCAACTAGAAGATGGAAAATCTGCTGAGAAACTTACTTGAGAAAGACCATCACCCACCAAGAATAAAACAAATCAAATGGTAGAAACTTACTTTGGAATAATGCACCATCCCCCAACCCAACAATACAACAATCAAATGGTAGAAACTTACTTTGAACAAAGGCACATCACCCACCCCAAAAAAAAGTGCAACAATCAAACGGGTGGTAGACTTCATTTGGAACAAAAGACCATCACCTAGCCCAAACATGAACAATCAAAATGGTTGAAGCTTACTTTGGAACAAAGCGCCATCATCCAGCCCGAAAATATAACAATCAAATGGTAAAAGCTTACTTTAGAACAAATCGCCATCACCCAGCCCAACAATACAACAATTAAATGGTAGAAACTTACTTTGGAACAAATCGCCATCACCCAACCCAACAATACAACAGTCAAATAGTATAAACTTACTTTGAAAATGCAATCCTATAGTTGGATCAATCTGGGCACCATCGTTGTAATAACCCGCTCCGTGTGTGCATTATTATAATATTATTTGGGGTTAGAAGCTTAAGTTTATGTTCGAAGGCGTTGTTAAACCGAGACGAGAAACTAAACCGAAAACCCAACGAGACCTTGCACAACTCTTGAAATATCTTGCACGAACTCCCATGTTAGCACTTCATCATTATCCATTCACCAACCCATCTCCTTCCTTTCCCAAAGCTAGGGCTGAACCCTCCCCCTATTTTCCCTTGATTTTTTTCTTCCATTTTCTTCCTCATCTTGCAAGCTTTGGTCCTAAAATTTCTTGGAGAAGTTTCCTCGAGTCATCTCTACGTTTTAAGGTAAGAAAGTTTCAGAACCTTTGGAGTATTTATGAATCTTTTGAGGATGTTGACTTTTGGTTACTTAAGTTGACTCGAGTTTGATATTTGAGCACGGTATGTAACCGCCATCTTGCTTAGATTATAGCATAAGAGGTGATAATAATCGATGCATGGGTCAAATATGTCGAGAATTTATAGTTGACTTTTGTTGACTTTTTTCAAAATAGTTTTAATATGGTATAAGTGCACTCTTGACTTTTATTATAGTTGTTTTGAGGTATAGGTTACGATTTATATCCGGACAGAATATTAGGATAAAATGAGTTTTTGTAAGTTTGAGTAGTTAATCGGCTCGAGGATTAAAGATGGTTAAATGGGATGACTAGTTGTTAATATCGAAACTTTATGGCTTTGGAACTAGTAATTGAACTCACAATCATTAAATGGAAAGTTACTTAACTTAAAGTTGGAATAAGGTTATAATGGGAACTTTTGGGTTATTTTGGGAGTATAAATATATAAGTAGAATGTTATATTACTAGTTGTATATTATAAGTAAAATTATAATTTTGAATGTTTGCTTAGGCGCTGACGTGAAAGGTCCGTTGTTGTGATCAAGGCTGGAGTTTTTGTTACCAAATGAAGTAGCATCTATCTCACGGATGTTGATTAACTAATTTGATTATGGATAGCGTGATGCATATATGTGATTTTGTGTTAAATTATATGTTGAATACGCATGTGGCCGAGTTGTTGTCAGGTCTCAGCCTCACGAGTCGTATAGTCGCTTTGAGGTGACGTTAAGTCGTGATAAATGCTTGAAGTCAGAGTGAGTCAATGGGTGTTTGTTGAGCGTATTGTCCGGTATTTGCCTTATACCTCGGTATAAAACATGGGGTGTTTTTGCTTCGCACTGCTATTTATTCAAATGATAACTTGTGTCGACGGCATAAGTTTCTCCCCTCGCAGTCAGGTTGATTATATGCGCATTAGTTGCGTAAACTGACTTATATCGAGTCGCTAAGTTGGATAAAATTGTCGAGTTGATTGGCAGAGTCAGCTGGTTAGTTGTTGAGCTAAAGTATGTCATCATTGTCACCGATGAGTAAGGTCGATTGTTGCGTGTTATTGTAGTCTTTCTTGAAATGTACGTATGTTATTGTTGATTGCCATCATCTTGGAATGTTCTGCTAGTGACGAATTTATGAACATACGTAAATGATAATGAAATTGCTAATGACTTTGTATTAAGATCTTAAGTTGAATAATATTATGTACTACTTATCTATCGTATGCAATATCACCTACTTCGCACACTATCGTGATCGGGAGGTTAATTTCATTCTTGAGATATATATTCACTAAGCTTCGCAGCCTTACACCCTCTATTCAGCATGGGCGGCAATTTCATCAAGCAGTTGACAGTGGTGCCGCTCCGCTCTCGGGCTTGTTCGGTGTTTGTGCTTTAGAGCTAGGAAATGGGGTGATGCTTGATCCTCATAGCCTCATTATTTTGTTGGATTGTAGTTTGTTGTCTCAGAGAAGTTGTTATTTTGGGATTCTGTCAGTTGTGATGTTGATATTTATACTCTAGGAGTTACGTTGCATGCTTGTCGCTATTCTCAAGCAGAATACCACGACGGATTCTTTTTCTAAAAACAAATATATTTTTATCCGTTGTATAACGCTTTTATTGAGTTGTTTTAAGACGTGTCTTTTAAATTCGAGTCATCCATCGACGTAAGGACTCCGTGTCCAGATTCAGACGATTCTAACCTCGTGGCGCATCTATTACGGGCGGTCGCTAATAAATTTAGCCCAACAAATATCGCATAAAGATAACGTGATTATTTTATTTGATTATGTCATAATTGTATCAATTCTGATTCAAAATAAAGTTGATTACTTCAGGCGAATATATAATATATCTACAAAGAAGTATTTGGCTTCTTGAAACTTATTGAAGTAATATAAACCAATTCATTAAAGTTCTATATTCCAAATACTTGAACTTAATAATAAAGCATATCAATACTTTTCTTCCATGTTAATTTTTTTTTATAACTACTAGCAATGGAATATATTTTTCGTCAAGATATCCAAATTAAAATTAAGACATAATATGTAACTCGTTCATTTAGAAAAAAAAGAGTTAAATTTGCCATATATCACATTAAAAAATCGATACATCAATCTCCTTATTTACCTTAAATATATAAATTTTTTATTATTTATTAATAAATATTATAGGAATTATTTTGGCCAAGTACCCAATTATAAGTAAGTAATGCCATATATATATATATATATGCCATGTTAATGGCTCAAGCTCGATCATACATGCTTTTAAAACGCTCACCATTCGGATCAATAATATGTTTTAAACTCACCCATTCATCACACATGTTCAAAATATCTCATTTTGGCCATTCTATCAAACCCGACGCAGCTTTGACTTTTTGGGACAAATTAATACGGGTAAAATTGTCCAAAATGTATGATCGAACTTGCCCTTAGTTATATATTATTGTTTCTCATATATGATTTATGTTTGTAAATGATGAAATTCTATTTTCGTTGGACTTCAAAGATACACTAATAAAAAATCACAAACTATTGATATATCGCGAAACACATGAACCCTAATGGAACCATACTATTTATTTAATAAAGACTATAATACTAAAAGTGTAAAGTATTAGTAACTAATAAGTGTAAAATTGAATTGATTCATATTTTTGTACAAGTTGTATTATGACATTGACGTATAAACTCATAATAAAAAGTAAATTAGATTGAATCATGCTAAAAAAAAATTATGAATATTATAATTATAATGAAATATTTTATTATTAAAACAAAATACGATGCCGATAAGCCGTGGTTAGACAAGTATCAAGCCAGCGCTATAACATTCGATTAATCACGCCTGTGGGCATAGCCAAATAAAGAGCTAGAAATAAGTCACAATAAAGATAGCCTCTTCATGCCAGACGCATTGGTACCACGCAAGACTTTATCGGCTCTGCCAGTCGGGCAAATCCTCACCACCCGCCTGGAGACATCCCGCCATTTACCTCCTCCGTAGAGCCCCCAAGTGGCGGAACTCGAAAATGCTAAGCATGACGATTTCATACTTTATTAACTGACGCGTAATGTTGAGGATATGTGACAACATATATGGCCATTGTCTAGTAGCTGTGAGTAAATATTATGTATGCTGTTGATTAACATAAAATATTTTGATTGATTGATTTTTTTTATAAAGAGTTCAAGATTTGACTAATGTTTTATTTTTTATGTCCCATTAATTTAATTTAATAGTGCATACCAAACTAATTTTAAAAAGTGTAATCTATGCAAGTGTACAATGGAACACAAATAACCATCTATTTATTAGTAAAAATGAATAAACTCATTTCTTTTATTTCTCCTTTAGAGTTAAAATTAACTAAATGTACTAAAACCAGTAGATCTATCATATTATATATGGTACAACTATATTCTTGATCATATGATGTATAAGACTTCATTTGTTAAAATATTAAAAAATAATTTTATATTTATATATCTAGTAAGAAGTAATTATTATTTTTATTTGATATTCAAAATTTGTTGTTATTTAAATAGTGACTTCGAAAATTAAAAATATCAATTAAAAATTATGAAAGACCTATACTATTAGGAGCTCCTTTTCTTAATATTGCACTGAGCCTCCAAAATCTTTACTGAATAGGTGCAAATTTTAGATTCTATTTAAAGCAAAATAAAATAAAACCATAAACTAAAGTGAAAATAATGAGTAATCTACAACGACAAATATCGTTCATGCGATTAATCAATTTGATTTTCAGTCGATTAGTGAAATCATTAAATTAAACATAAACAAGAATTTGTATGAATTTTCTCGATTCTCACCGTATAGAAAGAGATATTTCATAATGTTGACATTTTGAAAAATAATAAGGATCGATCAGCATATTTCCGTGTGACGTCCATAGTAATTACGATCGTGTTAGCCGCTAATACGATCGATGTTTGTTATATTTAAATGTTTAATAAAACGTGAAAAGCGACAAGAATTTTCCATTCTATTGTTGTCTTATTATTTGTCCGTAATACATTGCCTAGCAGCCTAGGAACCAGTTAAGGGTCTCTGGCAACCATCAATTACGATCCTTCATGATTCCTTACCTTATGAAGAAAAGAAAAAAAGATCAGTATATAACAAATCAGATACCCTCTGTTTTTATGTGCAATGTTTTTTCACTCTTGATTTTTAACTAACAAATGATTAGAGAATTTCTCTGTGTTGCCAAATAACTTTTGTGTGTTAATTTCAGTTAATTTAACCTTTGATCATTGGATTACTAGTTTTTTATTCAATAGTTTATATTAAATTGGGCAATTTAGGTAATTGATAATTTTAGTTATAAAAACCCTTTGAAAATTGCATGGCTAATCTCAAATGCGATTTCATGTCTTTTTAATTCTTCTTCATTTTTCTCTCCCTTTTTCGCACCTTATTTCGTTTCATTTTTACTTTGCTCCTTTTCATTGTATAGTGTTTTTAAATTCTATTTTTCATCCAAAAATTTAAATTTCAAATCATCCAATTTCTATGTAGGAAAGTGTTTCTAATCAAGATGACAACTAATACGAATTCTTATGGTTTATAGCATTTTTAAGAGTTTCTAAATATCTGTGTTTACAAGTAATTTTAAAATATGGTTTCATGATATCGATTTGTACGATTCAAGATTGTTTGGGGATTCTAATATATACCATTTGTTTCGATCAATGATATCTCTTTATTAGTAAGTGGTATACCATGGATTTAAGTCTCGATAGGTATTTATAGACTAAGAATATCTTATGCATGTACACCATCATTGAAAATACAATAATAATACGTATGTCATATACAATTTTTTGAACTCTTATATGCTTATCAGATTCAAATACTTATTTATGACATTGCTATGGTATTAAATAGTAAAGAAGACTTTAAAACCATCGGGCTATTTTAATAAATAGTAAGCACTAGTTTTATTATCGATATCAAATATGACTATATTTCTATATTAAATTGAACAAATATAATAAAAACAATATATAACATTAACAAATTGTATTCTAGAAAATCTCCCTAACATTCAAACACATATAAAATTTTCATTTGTTCTTTAGCTTTTTGTTCTGAAGTTTCTTCCGCTCCTCCACCACGCACTTCATCATATTTCATCTTGAGTTTATCTTTAGACTCATGACGGTGGATATTGTCCGATGTTCTATGCGCCATCATCTAACGGTATCCAAAATATGAAAAATATGTCAATAAGAGTTTTGATGTATAATGCTTCTATGGCATACCATCAGATAATAATATGCATGATATTATGTAGAACAAACCAAATACCATTATCAGAATAACCCGTTCCGTATGTGCATTATTTTAATATTATTCAGAATGATCCGTGTAGTCAAGCGGAATTATAATTTGTGTCGGATAGTAATAATGTCGTTTGAATGATAATATTATTCGAGGGTAGAAATTAGATTCGTGTTCGAGTTGTGTTGTTAAACCGAGAAGAGAAATTAAACCGCAAACCAAACGAGACTCAAACACAACTCTAGAAATATCTTTCACCAACTCCCACATCACTATTCATCATCATCCACAAATCACCAAACACCCTCTTCTTCCTCCATATGGCCGAAACCCCTCACTTCCCTATCTTTGCTTTTTTTTCATTGGGTGAAATCTGTCAGTAATTCACTCCATAATATTGTTCCTCATCTCTTGATTATCAAAGTTATGATTTTTATCTTCAAATCTAACTATTTTGGGCTATAGTTGATGATAAGTGATTTAATTTATGAACATATGAACTCTGATAAAGGAAATTGCTAAAAACTTCAAACACGCATCTGTTGAAACATAACATGTAATACTTTATCTATTTTACGATTAATCATGGCTTACATTGTGCGTGATTGCCGGTTAATTTCACTTCGGTGTACGTATTCACTAAGCTTCATGTTTTGCGCCATGATTTTCAACGTGACAGTGGCGTATCATTTTCTAAGCCGTCAAGTGATCGTGCTTCATGTTCTTGGTGCTGAAATGGCGCGGGTGGCAGTTTTGATCTCACAATGTCATTGTTGATCAGAGTCGGCTGTTTATATTGGTTGCTATTTCGATTTCGAATTATCAGATGCTGACATGTCATGCATATGGAGAATGCTGCATATCCGTTGTTATCAGCGGTTGCGAAACAAATTACTGGGACATCTCTTTTTCTTTAAAAATCACTGTTTCGTCCATCAGATATATTATTTTTATTGGGTTGCTTCGCGACACGTGCCAAGGTTTTTCACTCGTCATCCACCGACGTGACTCGTCTAGGGATTGGATTTATTCTAACCTCAAAGTATACATTTATCTCTTTTTGGCGGGTCGTTACACCAAATTACTGCAATTTAATACATTTTAGAATATACAACATACTTTTATACAATATATTTTCAAATATGCAAGTTCAAACATTAAAGTTTTGTAGTATTATTTGTAATTACTTGACACTATGGAAGCAAAGACAAAAAGTGATAGCCATCACAAGAAGCTAAGATTATGGTTTTAAGTAGCATAGCCTAATTCCACCAATAATTTGACAATGATAATTCAGCGGCATATTACACTTAATTTCATCATATATTAAAGATTTTAAAACAACATACTAAAAATTTCAAAAACTAACAAAATGCCATACAAATAACTAGATTGAATACTATTAATTTTACATATAAAAACCAGAATATGAGTATGAAATTAAAATGAAATCTTAAACAACGTGCATAAACCAAAAATTTTATAAGGGAACATTAGTCGCATACAAAAAATAGATCAATTTTGGTTACATATTTTCCAACTTCATCATCGGAATCAGATTTGAAAAAGATGCAAAAATAAACTTTTCAAAACTAGTAAATGTAAAATTGTGTTAAAAAATTACCTCCATGCTTTTAGTGTTTTTCACCATTTTTTCTCGCTAATTTGCTCATTGTTAGATTGGTGGAAATTCGATAGCGCAAATTGTCTTCTGGGCGGAATGATATTCTTCTCAATTGGAGATTTTGACGGGAGAAATTTTGCTCTTTAAAATTTCGAGTATCAAGCTAAAAGTTTCGCTTATTTTAAATACGATTTCGATACGAAAGAAAAGTATACGGGGGGCCGGAGTGGACGTGGGTATTTAAACAGGGATCTATTTAATTTTTTTTCTTCAAAAATCATGGTAAATTTTACCACGACGCCTCAGAAGACCACGCTAAACGAACGAAGCCTCCCATAAATACAAACTCGATACTAGATTCGATCGTGGTTTACAATTATAACTTTCATACCTATTTTTTATGTGTAGAGGATAAATCCCTCAATATTTACTCTTTCAATCTCTATGTACGTTGCAATCACATTTAGTTAAAATCATGATGTATGTACTAACTAAATTAACAATTAGATTAAAAATTATAAATAATACTAGTACTTGTGTCCTAATTTTAAATTATTGTAATAGAGAGTATCATTCAAACTGCTGTAACAAATAATTCATACTCAGATCCTTATAGCCATTTCGATCTATAGAATCTTTTAATTAATGATTTGTCTCGACATAATTCAACTGAAGCAGGACCGAGAGCTGCTTAAATGCCGCATTTTAGCCTTTCTACGCAGGCTCGGCTCTCACGCAAAGTCGACATAACTCGTATCGCTGGTTTAAAAAGAAGCCTCCCCGGCCTTCCTCGAATTCCCAAGACATCCCGCGATTCACCTCCATGAATCTGAAAGACTTTATGCTTCCAGCCGACTAAGCCACACTTTTAATTGAATTTAAGTAAAGCGAGGTACGCCAGACAATTATTACTATTTCAAATATTCGACATATTTTTATGTTTAATTCAAATTATTCTAAAATTGGGAAAAACTTTAAATTTCCCTTTTGAATGTCTTTCTAATTAATATTTTTTATTTTTGAAGCGGATACTATGACAAATAACTCTTGGGAAGCCATGATATAAAAAATTACAATAAAATATGACAGCCCATAGATATTATACGCATATTAAGACGTCCATGTAGATACTATACGATATTAAGATGTCCATGTAGAGATACAAATATTACTTTAACAATTCGATGTCATTCAAGCAACATATCAATTTAATCGATCATCAATATAAGATCATCATGTAATTATTTGCTTTATATTTGTCGTATGAAATTCTTAAACCAATACAAGTGCCCATATATAAAAGTTAAAAATCGAGATTTTAAATCAGCAGCGCCAAATAATTTAGAGTATTTACAAAAATTTTAAATGAATATGTCCATTTTTCAAAAAATTAAAGATAAGATTAACATTTAAAAAAGCTGCATGTCGCATCTACTTTGGCCCTCAAAGAGTTCAGTTAACTGGTAATGATTTGTGTTAAGATAATTTAAATTTTTAAGCGATCCTAATATATATAAAATTCATATCTCGCATTTGAATTAACAATAATAATAATAATAATAATAATAATAATTAATAATAATAATAATAATAATAATTCTAATTAAAGATACGGTTATTTAACTAATTAATATAAATAATAACAATAGTTCTAATCGATAATAAATAATAATAATTCTAAGTAAAAAATATATGATTATTTAATATTATAATAATAATAACAACAATTTACATAAACATATTATTATTATTTAACTAAAATCAATTATTAAAGATTGAAAATGACATATGACGAAAATAATATATAATATATAATAGACAGCATATTCTCTCATGTAATTTTAAATGAATGAAAAGTTATATATTTAAATTGTTGAAAATAATTACGCTATTTTGAATGCATACATTTGAACCATTAAAGACGACCTATATAAATAAACAAAGTTAATTAAAATGAATGCAATAATAATTATAAAGCAGATATGTCAAATGTAATGCTGATGATCGAATCCTAAAACCGCATATACGTGTCGACGAAGTCTCTTCCAATCGATAATCTTACGATCGCAAAGATTAAGCATGACGAATACTTAATATTAATCCTTTTTTTTTATTTGATTTAAATATAAAAGTTATATCATTAGATCTGCCTTTTGAAAATAATTTCATAATATTATTTTCTTTACAATTTATGAAATACATAGTTTAAGAATAATTGGATAGTCAAAGTTTCACCCCGATATACCTAAAAATGTCAAATGTAAAAATGAGTGGAGCAGAGTTAAATTCTTATTAACTCCTAACTTTTAAATTTTTGTGGTAGAAGACTAATTTAAGAATTAATAACGGGAGGAAGACAACTCTTTATTCACACTTATATATATATATATATATATGTGGAATTTAGACCCGCCCCTGTGTTGGCCGCCTCGAGGTGAGAAAGGTATAAATCCGCTGCAACGTAGCCTCAAACCGACGTGGACGACTCCTACCAAAAACACGCCTCGCTTCATCCAAATGTGATCACAATTAATTTTCCCAAATCAAAATGCTTTTAAATTTATAATCCATCACCGACATCGAAACGACCAATCCATAAATATATACACAACATATCCCAAAATAAAGTAACGCCGGCAAGTGCTACAAAAAAGAGGAAGATTGCATTCGAATATAAAAACGACAACAAATGACAAAGCAAGTTTCAAAAGTGGAAATACAACAATCAAAACAATGACAACACATCAAATGACCGAGGATCCTCAAACAAAAATGAAGTCGCGAAGCTTATTTAAACTTAAATCACGTAGCTAACTTACCATACGGAACGAAATACACCTGGCCAATATAATAGTCAAATATGAATAAAATACATATATCTTGGTGACTACCTAAAAAAAAGCGTCACTAGTCCCAAAGAAAGTCCTACACATGGGTCAGTATAATGAGTATCATAGAGTTTCAAAGAAATCACCACACCCTAGAAAGTGCCATTATTGAACAAGAGACTCAACAACCACTAAACCTACCATCAAACCTCCTATCTCTATAACCCCCACCCCAAGATATCAACCCCCTTAATTCAAGATATGCTCAACCCTGTCTGACCCGCAAAGAATGAACAACGGAGACTCGACTCTCGGCAAGACTTATACCCATGAGGCCAAACCGTGACCTTTTCATGTATCAAGTACAAAGACACACCGCTCTTATATACTACAAGCAAGGCACACCGCACTTATACACACAAGATAAGGCACACCGCACTTATACACTCAAGTATAAGGCCATCAGCATCACATATCCTCGTGAAGGAAGTAGCCACCTAATCCCCTGTGACCGCAATCAGTAGTGGTCACCCCCGATACTCAAGCCTCAAACTCATGAGCAAACTAACTACCTACCCCAAACAACAAGACATACAAGACACAACTAAAAACATCCCACAACGAAATCAATCACCATGCCGCAAAATATATCAAAAAAGTGCCGACAAGGCCACAAAGGTGGCCAATAAATGGCTATGCATGGACATCTAAGCCAAGGCCACATAATTCTAAAATATAAGTTGGTGCCCTGCTTCCGCAATTTTCAACGCCTACGTAAACACAATCACATAACACAACAATTAAGTACTTTATACTGGCCTTTGCTAATCATAACACAATAACAATATATTTCCGCCAAATCATGTAAGTACGTAGTGAGATAAGTACTACCTCATACTACCGCAAAACCTTCGCGAACACAATCCTGCTTGAATCGCTCTTTTCCACGATCAACGCCTAAACAACAATCTGCAACTATAATCGCTATTACTATGGCCTATGCCTTCCTGAAGATAAGCATAACCAACTCTAGTGGGAACTTATCATTCCCCAATTTACTCGATAAACTGGCCTAATTCATAATCCCCAATTTTATCAAACCCAATCAGATTCCCTCGCTAAATTCCATCTTTATCACTTTCATTGCAATCAATTATAAAGTCATTCTAGTTAACGCAAATAGGTTCATATAATTAATAATCTATACTCCAAAATACTAATTATAACTCAACTTAATTAATTTTTTCTGACATAACTCTTAAATCCCATTTTAAATCATCAATTTAAATCCGACAACAACCATATAATAAGTGTCCCCAATATAACTTCCTACAATATTACTTAAAGTCTTAGAAAAATATCAACCGAAAAAGTGAACCGAAACCTAAAAGTCAACCAAATGTATAACATCCTCAAACGACCTCTAAATCAATTTTAATTAATCACTTATATACGCCGCTTAACTCCATAACCAACTAAAAATTTATCATAAAATTAATTATGGAAAAGTCAAATACAAGCCTAACTATGTCAAACCCAAGAAATATCTCGAAGACTCTGTAAATTCTACCTTAACTCTTAAGAGAACGATTGGGAGAAAGATATTCTACAACCGACTAAGCCTGAGCCATTAATCTGGGGTTAAATGAAAATGAAATTTTTTAAGTAGATTGGTGTATTAAATTTCTGCCAAAACAAGAAAAATTTAAGATGATGGTTGCTGCTGGATGATACAAGGAAGATAAAGACGCTAAGATATTTTAAAAACCTCAGTCCTGCTCGGGTTTCAAGTTAATTCTCCGCTTATCATACCTAAATCTCCAATTTAACTCGATTTCAAAAAGATAAAATTCTTCCCTGGCAACACTACTAAATTATAAATGTAATTAAAAACATTTACGGGGTTAATATTATCATCGAAATTAATTATACTATCCCTCGGTCCCACCTGCCGACCCGAAAATTAATTTTTTTTTTTTTTTTTCAGAACGGGTTATATATATATATATATATATATATATAGTAGTGATCAGTGATGATTTAATGGTTTTAAAAATTCTAATAATGTCTTACGAATAATTAAGCATGCTTAGATACAAGCTAGTGGTTATTAGCGATGGTATGCAAAAGGTTGTCTTCATCATTAAATTTCGTCAACTTCCCCAAGTGGTAGTATTTTACAAAATTTTGCATGTTGATCGATTACATGCATCATAAGTTTCGATCGTGTAAGCTCCAAGCTGTGCAACAAACAATGATTTGTTATGTAAACAAAGGAAAACACTAACTTGATGTGTTTGTGTAGCAATTAAGATTTTGAGGTAAAAATGGTCTCACTTTGATCCGTAGTTACTATATGTTTACTGAAATAAACATAGAAACTATATGTTTGGTTTGAAATAAATACTAATTACTATACATATATATCTCTAATATATATACAGTACTAGGCAAAAGCATAACGTTTATCTTTAATAATGTATTTAATTACTACAATCGATAATCAGAATATATATATATATATATATATATATATATATATATATATATATATATATATATATATATATATATATACGAAAAAGGAACGAAAAAAGCACGTACCGCATACGCATCGCTACAGTAAATAACGAAAAAATGAACGAAAAGCATCAATTATTAATTTAAAGACTTTTATCTCCCGAAGTTTCAGATCACCAAAAAATTATCTTATGAGCTCATTAAATAATCGAGTATTAATTTATCGAAGTTTCTATCAGTTGATAATTGAAAAAAACGGGTACGATGACAAGTTTTATTCAATAGTCGGGTCGAACTAACTTTCGGTGAAAAATATAAATTATTATTCAATTTTAACTCAATGCCCCGAAAGCATTAATTTATCGAAGTTTCTACCGGAGTCGAGAAAAGAAAAGCACAAATGCATATGATCATGTAGAATAATGAAAAATAAATGAAAAAAAGGCACCTAATTAATTATTAATTTATCACCATTTTTCCGAGTCGGAACGAGCCAAAAATATTACCTAGAGAGTTTATTAAATAGTCAAGTATTAATATATCTAGTTTCTACTATAGTTGATAATTAAAAAAATAATAAATTCTCCTGAAAAACCCAAAAACCAAAAATAAAAAGTGGGGCGAAATACACCCATGATTACTTTAGAAATCCCACCACCATTCACGCGGCGTAACGCTGTGAAAAGCTTTTTACTACTAAATATATAGTTTACTATTAAAGTGATAATATTATTTCAAATCAATGTCATATATGTCATTAAACAAGTAAATATTGTTAGTTTCTATCAATTAAAAAAAAATTAAGATTGAAGGTATAATATAACAAATGGGAATATGGCATGTCAACTAAATGCATTTTTTCAATCCAATGGCTTGCCCCTGATATATTTATAACTGTAAATTTACTCCTAACAATGATAAATTTATCGTAAAAGTTGGCCCACATATATGTTTTCCGTCAAAGTTTAACATAATCGTGAACTTTAAAACTAATATGCGTCAATATATTCCTTTATAGGGACCAAATGTGTATCCAAATTATTTATTGAGGCTAAAGTACGATTGACCCCAATGAATATTGACAGGATATTAAACTATATTTTTATACATATTTGGTGTTTACAATTTGGAAAAGTATCGGATATTGATTGGAAAAAAACTTATTTTCATTAACTAAAATGTAGAACAAATAGTAGTCCCTGGAATGTAAGTATGTTTTGATTTTTTTTTCCTTAATTCACTTTATATATTAAATAGAAATCATAATCCCTTCGATTACTTTTAATTAAAAATTATAATTTTCGAGGCAAAAAAATTTCAATTACCTTTTATTGCTGAAGCGAATTATTATATAAGTGTCCCGATGTGTTAATTATTAAAAGTAATTTCAAAAAATGAATTTCATGCTATTGAAGATAGTGGAAATTTAATTAATTTTAATTAATAAAATATAATTTTAAGTGAATATGTTAATTTTAATTACCCTTAAATCGATCATAATGGTATTTATTAATGTGTCGCATTAGGGTTCACCCGAAGCCCAATTAAACGCAAGACAAAGTCGAAAATGATAGGTTCCCGGATTCAACTACACTGAATAAGTTTTAGGTTAAAGCAGGCTTTATATTAATTAAACCTAACTTTAAACTCTGTAATGTAATTTCCAAGGGAAGATACTTTAATAGATATCTAATTCAAGAGAATGTCAGGGTCAATAAATGGCAAATTTCCTAGAAAACCCACATATTGGGCGCCTACTTCATTCTTGGAGGTTAAGTTGTGTTAAAATATCCGACGTCCATATTATACCTCAACATTTAAAATGATCACTAGGATGCGCTAATCCACCTGAAACGGATTGCCAATCGTAAGCAAAAGTCCGAAAGCCTGTAAATATCCCCATATATTTTCGAAAATCAAGTCAGTTTACAAGAAAAAAACTACGTAAAAGTTTCTCTCAAGTGCTAACACTTTCAGGTTTGACCTCAAAAAGATCAAGCATTCAAAGGAAAGACAACCCCTGCCCCTCAAGATCTGTTAGTTGACAACCCCTAAGTCAGTAACTAAAGGAAAACACCCGAAGCCTTGCCCAACATTCATATCCAGCCATCGTTAGCCGCGCCCAACAAATCAACCATCATGATGTGATCGCCAAATTGCCCCCCTACTATCATCCCAAAAAGGTGCCCGGAGCATACTGGGTGGAACGTGGAAGACAACCTCAAAGCCGAAGGAGGAGCCGAGCTTGCCAAAACAAGATTCAAGTCAAGCTGTGTGAAACATCCTACTGGTGCCCTAAGCAACAAATCAAATTAAAGGTAGGACTGCCGTTGTAAATGCATACTTTTTACATCTAAGTATCAAAGCATTAGCGAAGCTCTGCTGGGCGCCTCACACAACCATCCCCTGCTCTTTTGCGTGATTCATCAAGTTCATTAATACGCCGCCTAAAGCCAAGAGTCCAACCATACGGAGTAAAGTCAAGATCCCCTCGCTGGTGACTATATCCAAGTCGATACAAATCCAACCGCAGTGGCCCATAGTACATCCATCCAAAATTTATATCAAAAGACGGGGTCCGAGGGTACACCCTCCAAACATATTAAAGAAGGATCCAAGCGGTACACCCGCCCGCCAAAATATCCGACTATCTTTATTACGCTCAATATTTAAACGACGACTTGGCCGTGATCATAATCCACCAAGCATTGATCAACCAATCGTAAGCTGTGCCCTCAAAAAGCAAATAAATACCCCTATATTTTTGAAAATCCTGGGTAGAAGTGAGCGGCTAAAAAGCCAAAGTAAAAAGGTGGAAATCCGCAAAGAGTTTCGAAGAAGAAGACAAGACTCAAAAGCTCAAGATTGAAAAGTGAGTACAACCTTAAAAGTTTTGAAGATTCAAAGCGAAGAGAAAGACTGAAGACCAAGCCCTATAGCGCCCAATATCTAAATCCAGCCTATAGAAAACACGCTATGCCCCAAGAACAAATCAAATCAAGGGTAGTGATCAAAACAAGTCAGTTCTCTACTCTCATCCCTCAAATTGGCACTGAGCATACTAAGGGAAGTGGAAATACAACCCCAAAAGCCGACGAGAGTCGAGTTGCCAAAACAAGATTCTCGAAATAAGTCAAGCAGGAAACACGCCGCCAAGCACCCCTGAATAAATCAAATCAAACATGGGATCAACCTCGCTAACGCCTCGCTTACATTCAAAGATCGCATGCATAATAATAAAACTGGGCCTCAAGCATCATGAATCCCTACCAAAGATACAAGCGCTCATCAAGTTCAAGACTATGCCGCTAAATCTCCTCTAACTACTCCACCATACGGGGACAAAGTTCTGCTTTAAACATCCCGCTGGTGACTATATCCAAGCTCACCACAAATCCAAGTCCGTTTAAGGATCATATCCAAAGTCCAAGAAAGCAAAGCAGATCCAAATTAATACAACCATACGGTATCGCGCCGCGGCGCACAACTCCTGCCGACCATATCCAAGCCAAGACCAAGCATCTTCGTCCCACGCCTCGTCGTGACACATATCCAAGTCAAGCACTCCAGCTCACATCACCAAGTTCATAATGCTCGCTCATAATTTAGACATCAAAGATATCGTAGTTAGTATAACTAGACTGATAATGAATCCCTCAACCGTTTAATAAACAATTTTGTACCAAGATTTTCTGAAAGGAATTTTATTATTTCGGTGCACGTATATATAATAAAAAATTTCTTCGCATTACTAGCAAAAAATATCAATAAAAATAAAATGAAGTGAGTGTAATATGTATCTTAATTTTATCCCTATATACTCGCAAAAAATCCGCATCATACCCTACCAACCCAAAGAGAAATTGAATACATAATAGAGAGCAATAGAAAACAAATAAATGAAAACTGCGAAGAGGGAAGTCCACAGAGGGTAGGTGGTGCACCAAAATGCAATGGAGCCAACAGATGCACATGTTACTAATATTATAAGCACCTCCGCAGAATACTCCCAATCCAAGTGGTTTGCCCAAACAATTGCCAATAGCGTTGTCAACCCCATTACATTATTCATGATCACTTCACCATATATCTACAGGCAAATGTATAAAATAAATCAAAATAACTATCATTAACATATCATGTGATGTGGATTAACGTTGTTACACACCCTTCTTTTCTCTTGGGATGATGATTTAATTTTTTAACATACAATAATTGATTCAAATGTTAAAAAATCAATTAAATGATGCATATAAATTCATATCTGTTTCTAGTACTTAAAATAACTTACTTGTGTAGAAATGTATTTAACATATTACAACAATATACAACTGTGTTTGTGTAAATAAAATCAATAATGTTCGTCACTAAAAGAAAGTGACATATGTGACATCACAACTATGAAATTTTATTTGTATGGTTAAAGGCCCACTTCCATTTTTATTGTATTTCGATGTTTGACTAATAACAAAACTATCTCAAATTGACCTTTCAATTAATCTTATTAACATAATTTTTTGTTGTTTAAGATTTTGACATATACATATTTAATGTGTAGTATATATATCTACTTGTATATATGAATCTTTTGACAGGGTATTGTCAAAATGATATCTAGTGGAGTATTACTTACGGATCTTAAAAAATCAAAGTGGCTAATAATCTTTTTAATTGTTACAATATTTAACATATCTCAACTGTTTAGGCAGTTTTACTCTTTACTATATTTCATAATGAATGTGTCCCATAGTATTTTCCATGTTATCAAGATGCAACTCGGGAATTATCAGAGTTCAAAAACAGATTCAAGATTTTAATAATATTCATTTATTCAAAATATAATATGTTTATGTGATATTTTAAACTGTAAACCTTATATGTTTACCAAAAAATCTTAAATCCATTCGGTGCCTATTATTTTTAACATAAAGATCATACGAATAATCTACATAGCCGCTTGCAGGTCCGCTCCTATCAGAGATATAATCAACTCGACATATTTATTTTAACATTTTTACTAATCTGATAAATTAGTTTGTTTTTAAAAGAAACTCAAAATTATATTAGCAAATTAGTGCTTAAAAATATATAAGTTGATTATTAGTTGAACCTCCTAAATTGAACTATAAGGGAACTATTAAAAAATATATAAGTTGATTATTCGTTGAACCCAATAATTTGAACTACAGATCAGATCAGAGTAGCAGAGTACCTCTGAAAATGTCAAAGAAATAGTCTTCTTGTTCTTTTTGCTTGCGGAAACGATTGCTGATATTGCCTTCTTGGCATTCATAATTATAGGAACAATTATGAATGAGATGAAAAACGTAGAGATACCCATTGAATCCGAGAGGTCAATGACTGAGTCCATGAAAGGATCTCCAATAAATGTGATCACTAGTACTCCGAAGATGATTTCTGAAATAGGTTTTGTATAAGCCCATGCCCTTAATAGCTTTTGATGCATAGTTCCATCATGTTTCACCTCAAAAAGTTTGCTATCTATTTCTTCCCAACTAGACTGCAAAGTAAAACTAGACTGGAAAAAGAAATGGAAAGTAAAAATTATAAATTGATTTTTAGCTTGAAACATAATAAAACGAAGGGGCCTAAAATGAACTCATGCACAAATAATTTATTACCTCGACAGCAGATTGTTCAATTGTGGTTGTTCTCGCCTCAATGAACGGTTTGATGACCTGCTTTATATTGGTATATAGCTAAATTTCAGGATTGTAAGCGAGTTCAACTTTTTTGAGTGTCTAAATTCAGTTCGAACTTCAAACAAATTTACTCATGTTCCTCAGAAAATTGCAATAGGACATTGTTCGATACTACACATACACCTAAAAGAAAATTTAGGATAGAATAAATTAATTTAAAGTTTCTCCATCCCATAAAGCATTTGGCTCCATTTTTATTTTTTTATTTTTTATACTGAATCCTCCTTACCTACATTTTTATTTTTATTTTACAATATTTCCTACGAAAAATATATCAAATCGAAAGATTTCGAAATATAATTTTTATTAATATTTTTTTTATAAAATATTATAAAATACAAACTAAAATACATTTTATCAAAGTTTAAATTAAAAATTAAAAAATCAAAAGCGAATACCTTTTGTAGGGATGGGAAAGTAGCATTTATTATAAAAATAGTTTACCTTTTCCTAGGAATCGTTTTGCTACATTATCTCTAGTTTCGGTAGTAGTTTCCTTGGCATTATTAAACAAATTCATGATCCCCTGAATGAATTCTTTGAGGCTGATTCTTCCATGTCGAGATAGCTGGAATGCCTCAATCAGTTGTTTCTCAGAGAACTTCTCGTCAACTTCATCATTCTCCGGATCTAATTCATGCACCAGGTTTTCCAATTCATCAATGCTAATACTATTGTCAGAATTCTTATCTACTTCCTGAAATAACCTGCAAATCAACACATCCTATTTTATATATCTTCTGTGCAATTAATAATTAAGTTGAAGTGCCAAGTAATACGCTTATAAGACTCTGCTCAGTTTCTGCACTTTTATTTAAGAAGTCGATTAAATTTAATATATTTAGCTTTACGAAAATAAGCTGTATAATTAAAAGTATAATATTTGGCCCCAAAAAAGCCATTAAATATTGCACACATTAGTTTATGTTTTTAAGCATCCAAAACAGGATCAATACGCAATATTTGCTGGCCACGACTCAAAGAAGTGTACACCCGTGTATACACTTTCAGGGATTAAATATGTTACACTACCACTTACTGGAACCATATATGCAATTAACTCGTTATAAAAGCATACTACTTAATAAAATAGCTCAATTACACATTTACATCAAATTTAATATTAAATTATTATTAGAACAAATCAATTTATATAGTTTATCCCCAAACAAATAAATTATGTGAATGAACCCAGATCTACATCGATAGATTATGTTCTTCCAAGTTAATTAGTGAATATCATGATTTTTTGATGTGGAATTTATGAATTATTAACAAATTCTGACCTAGTGATGATAGAAATTAAAATGCTTATTTACCGTTAATAATTGTAAACTTTTTAACATAATTTAGTGTGAGATTGATGAAGGACATCTATGTAACTTTATTTCTTTATGATTTCATTAAATTTTCAATAAAATTAGATAACACATACAATATACTTAATTGTTATTGAGTTTTACTAACTTGTGCCTAAATGCATTACCAAGTAAGATGATAATTAAGAAAAATATTTGATACAAGATTTGCATTTAAAATTTGATATAAAAAATATTTTTTGAATATATTTCCTATTATGCTTTCAAGTATTATATTTTGTTTCCAATTAAACTTCTTAACATGTTTAGAAAAATCGTAGTCAAACATCTCAATTAACCCTGAATGGCGTAATCGCCAAAATGACGCATTTAAGTTTCACAAAGATCAATCGCTTTTATTACGCCTCAACCCAGAATCGCGTAGAGTGAAATCGTGATATTTCAACTCCATTTATGGATTCCTCAGCCTTCCCTTTAAACCATTTCAATATTTGGTGATTCTGCCACTCATGTGACTTAACCTCACAATCGGCACGAAGAAACTTAAATTCATGACGCTTTTACCACCTCAAGTTTCTTTACCGGGGCTAAGTCGCTCTTATCTATCGTGCATTCAGTTTTACCTTTCTATTGCTGGTACATTCGGTTGTCCATTTTCATCAATAAGATTCCCTTGAGTAAAAGTTTCTTTTTAAGAGTTATACCATGTAAATTCTTTCAGAGTCTCTACGCTTTCTTACTATATTGCAAGCTTCTTTCTTGAATCCACGGATTTAGAATCTACAATTGCATTGCATTTAAAAACATATCGTGTAAGACAGTAAGAATAATGTTTTGAATTCCTTCATGTTTATTGATCAATTATCTCATATATATATACAAGAGGGTATAGGACATTATAAGAAACTGGCTTATATGCGCATAGCTATTACAAGAAATTATTTTATTATTTTTGGTAATAAAATTATAATGAAAAATTAAAAAAAACTTAAAAGAAATAAGTATCAAAAGTTACCAATAAAAATAAAGATTACATCGCGAAACAAATTTTTATTTCTGCTGGACAATTACTTAGAAGACATGTGAGTAGAGGCCATTTATAGTAGTAGTTTCATGGAGAATTTATCTTATTGTGCTAGCTTTACCTACGAAAAGTTTACTACGAAAATTAAAATAAAAATTATCGGCGTTAAATAGAACACATAAATTCCGCTTCACTTTATAACCTGGCCAACTCCAATTTCTTGCATTATTATATATATAAGATAGATATCTAATATCCTGTGACAACTTCTATAATTATCTAAAACAACATGTATACATGCCGGGGTGGGCAATTTCTAGATCATATCCCTTTTATAAACTTTAAAATAAACACCATGTCTCTCTCTCTCCTCGTAAAATTAAAAAATGCCCGGGAGTTACACCCTTATAAACTTAAAATATTCGACCTCTAGCCACCTCGGCCCCCTCGACACGTTAACTTGGAAAGTTAAAGTTAACTAATGGTTAAAAACGCTTAGGATTTTATATTTTTCTTTTAAATAATCTAACATTATTAATGAAGCAACGATAGAATATTATAAAATAATATATAAATATATGATTTCCTCTTGAAAAAAAAATATATATTTATAAGATTTCAATATTATCAAGAATCAAAAAAGTAGTATATTTAAAAGAAAATATAAAATACTATGACATTAGTAAATAAAATAATATGTACCAAAATTTATTAATAATTAAATATAACGCAGCAAGATCAATATATCAACACGCTAAAATTATATCATTAAAACAATTTGAATATTTCATTTGATTTTATAAAGTCAAATATCGTATCAAATTCATTTCAATTGTTATTTCAAATTTTACCCTAAAACTTTTATTATGATGAATTATTATTTTAAGTAATTATTTTAATAAATATAAAATTGATATAATTAAATTTATTTATTAATTTTTCAATTTATAATAATATAGTTAATTTATTCATGATATCAAAAATATCAACTTTCAAAACAACTTTCTAGAGATTATTATATATTATTTATCATTTAATAAAGACTTAAAATAAAATTAAAAGCTCAATCGCATTTCGCTTATTGCAGCCGACGCACTCCGTTAACTTTAACACCAAAGTTAACACCAGAAAGGTGTGGTGCAACATTTTAAGTTTATAAGCAGATCATACACCTTTTAAGCTTTATGTAAAGATATTAAGCATTTCAGATTTATTTTAAAGTTTATAGAAAAGTACACTGCAAATTGTCCCATGTCAAAATATGATGAACAATCCCTATTGATATACAATTGCTATTAATTACAGAGTATTACTTAACAATTTGATCACATAATATTAACATTATTAATTAATTGAAACATGCATGTTAATGTTTAATGACATTGAGTTACCTGATACGAAGTATGCTGGGCGAGTAACAACGTTGACACAACAAAAGCAACGAGAATAATTTTTCGACTTCCAGATGAAGGTGTATTGAATATATATATGGTTTGCAATATACAATATGGAAGTAGAGATAGAAGCATAATTCCAGCAGTATGACGAGTCTCGTTGTCTGTATGAACTCCTGTTCCTTTTAATTGGAAAACAATATAAAATACTCAGTTCATTTGTTATAAAGACGATTTTAATTTGAACGAGTCATTAAAATTGTTGAAATTGTGTCCAATAATAACGATAAGGTTCATGAAGTTTATTATTCATCATACCCCCACTCTCTATGCTCATTACTACTCAGCTTTTCTTCTCAAAATATCACTTTTGAGATGAAATAGCAATTTTTATAATTATTCTCACAGCTTTTATTATTATTTCTTTACTTTTAATAATTTAAGTGTTAGATCTTGTTAATCTAACACTTTTTATACAGTTTAGTATAGTTTTTTTTTTTAATTCCGTTTGAATTAATATTTGTTCCTTCTGTATCTTTTCCCAAGTGATGGTTATTTCTGGTCACAATTTATTCTACTCATGAGGGAATATATATTCAAGATATGAAAATGTACATCATCAAATACATTTGAGGCTTGGAGACAGGTGCTTTTTATTATTTCGTAGGAATATTTTATATTTAATCTGTACTGTAATTTTCTTTTGGTGGATATCCATATTTGATTCTTTTGGTGGATATCCATATTTGATTCTATCAGATTTTTATCGATTAGTTATCTTTGGAAGAAATCTTTATATTTAATTGATGTAAAAGTATCTCCTTATTCAATTGTATCTGTAGTAATTCTATAATTTATGAATGAATATTAATCATCGTTTCAATTAAAAAAAAATAACGATAAGGTTCATTAAGTTTCAAAAAATGCTTGAATTGAACTTAAAGAATGACCCCTCCCCTGAATTGAAAAAGTACTTATAGAATAGAAAATATCTATAGGTTATTGATGGATGATTATACTGTAACACAAATTTGTTTAGGATTAAACCCAATCAATGGCGATCATGTTATTCATATATGCAGTTTCGTCCAACAAAACCCGATGCACCGTATTTTAATGGACTAGTAAAATATATGTGCAACAATATTTATATTTCAAAAACATTAATTATATTAATTTTACATAAAATATTTACTATATAAGTCAAATTATTAAATTGTTGTACTCCCTCCATTTATTGTGCCAAATTATATTTCAAACATAGTAGTATAAATTAGACATAACTAAATATTTTTTAAATTTTTTAACATATTTTCATTATTATATATTTTAAGTTTAGTGAATGACTGAATCAATAATATTTACACTTTGATTAATAATATCTATTTTTTCAAATTCTCTAAATTTAGTGTTCGAAAAAGTCTAATAAAGTGACCTCAATAAATTAAAGGTTGGAATTAAAGAAGTAAGAATTTATTTTTTATGATATTTATAAAACCAAAGGCATCAACATATATGTCCACATCAATATCATTAATTTTTAAACATAGTTATTATATACTGATCTTAGTTTCTTTATACGTTGGTCCCAAAAATCATAAAAAGACACATATATCTTTCAATTATTTTGATTGTTAAATTTCATACATTAAATATAATCACTCAAATTTATTCCAGAAATCCAATCCCTCATGCCTCAAATCACTCCTTAGAGATCGAAAATGAATGTTTATTATGAATTGCCTAATGTTCACATATGTTTTGCGAATTACACAAAACAAGATGGTTGCCCTATGAATTACAGTAATTACACATTTTAAATTCTCGTCCCTTAATCATTTATTGCCCCACGTTTCTAATTGTATAAATTGCAATCGCCTAATTTATGTTGCTTTATTATTAAATTCATCATCTTCTTCTTATTCTTTTTTTAAACTTCATCATCCATGAACATGCCGATAATGAAATGAATCAGAGCCAATGTTATGAAGATCATGGTCAAATAAAGAGATAAGTAATTAAAGGATATAAATGTATTTTTATAATTTTTTGGACCGGCATATAAAGAAAGTGAGACCGGTGTATAACAGATCCCATTTTTAATGACCTAAAAAATATTATTAATATATGGAATTAAAATTCAATTTACTTTTACTATGACAAAACCCATCTAAAGACGTACAAAATCTAACTAATGTATGAATGAGCCTAACATATTTGAAGTAGATATTGTGGAGAGTAAGTTGATTTAGAACTTATGACTTGAAACACAAAATTTATTTGTAGGAATATGGATAGTATGAGTTTAATTATGATTGTATTTTTTATAGTAGATAATTATTAATTAAAAAGTATAATTATTAGTGTATTAGGAATAATGGGAAAGAAATAGAAAAAACACAAAATTTATTCATATTTTTATATATGTTACAGATTAGATTAGATATCTATGAAAAAATATTAATTATTATTAGTGTCCTTTCATAGTATGTATCATAAAGGATAATTTAGTATTTAATAGTATGAAAATAAAAGAAACAAACTCACACTTTTATAAGTGGGGAGATAACTAGTGGGTAATCATGCTCGCCTTTATTAGCTTAGATTGATATGAAAAATGGCTCGTACTTGGAGGTAATTATCGATTTTGTTCTAGATAGTGAGAACAAGTTATAGTTAAGTCTAATATTGTTACACTATTCCAGATTAATCCCATGAAAATACTTATTTGTTAGTGGACCGGGAGATCACGGGAAATCATCGGTGGTACCGGTGTTGGAAATGAGATATTTGAAATAGTGCTTTCGTTGAACAATTCGATTGTACAATAGATTTACTCATTTAAGTTTAAGTTCAAATTTCGTATATACGTTTGATTATATGGTAATGTTAAATTAGAATACTCGATGTAACATTAAGATTATGATGGCTTACTATGAATCGCTACGTAATCAATATCTTGACATATTATGTTAGATTAACATTTATTGGATATGACTTTTGTCGATCAAGCCTAAGAGGTCACACATATACAAGGTCAAGTCATAATTTAATTATAACTTTGGGGTTTAAAATGAAGACTATATAAGAACATTGGGGTGAATTTCCAATTGTGAAAATCGCCTGATTACGACAAGAATAGGTAGAGGATAGGGTTTTGAATGTGTTTCTTTTGTGGGAATAATTCTAGAATATTCTACTTAGCCATAACATGCCTTTATTTTAGGGATAAAGTGGAAGGTTAAACACATCCGAGGTTCGACCAAATCAATGGAAGGATGTGGAAGAGTTTTATAACTTTCTCTTGAAGCCTAAAAGTAGGGATTTTTGAATTGCTTATGCCAGGCACTTTTGGAGAAGAAAAAATTGTTCATTGACTTTTTGTTATTCCTTTTGTGAAAGGCAAAAAGCTTTCTCTCCTCCCTTCTTATTTTTTGTCAGACTAGTAGGTAGGAAAATTCTTTGATTTTCGACCTTGACTAACCTCTTCCTTAGTTGATATTTTAAGGAGTTCTAAAACTCTTAGGAGGAGTTTTTGTTGCGTTGGTGTGGACAATGTTAAAGGCATTCTTCTTTGGATACTCGTGGGGTCTTCGTCGCAATATTCATTTGCTATTTTGATTATTCTGAAAGAAACGACACATATATTTTTACGTCTAACAATTATTGTTTATACAAGCTGGTAGTGATAATGGATTCATATATAGTATTGTAGAAAATTATTTGCTCGTAAAACACCAGCGGTGGTATTAGAGCTCACGCCTTCTGGGTGTATTTATGTAATTAATATGATTAGAATTTCTATGAATTCGAATATGCGATATTTTGCTTCCTATTAATCTTTAACTTGATTTATGTATGAATGTCATTAAATATGATTAATAATTGCTTCGGTTCCCAGTAATATATTGTAATACTAGAATCATTTCGAGTTAATTGTTGTATGCGAAAATTATTGTTGAGTAGAAAACATGAATTCGAATTCACCGTCGGCTCTGGGAGTGGAACTTGTGGCTACGTCCACCACCACCACAGGAAATGGTGTTTTGGACTATGAGTTTTGAACCCTAGAGTTCGAACATGAGCCGATCTTGTTTGAGTTCGGCCCGTTTATCATTCGGTTAGATTCGTACAAGATTAAGATGTTTAGGATGTGGGTAAAGCGATTTGAAATTAATTTTTTTAGGGATTAATTTATTCAGTTTAATTTATTACAATTAAACAGATCTAATTAAAATAGAATTAGTTTTATTTATTTAGAATTTTTGAAAAAAACAAATTAAATAAGGTGTAAGTATGAAATTGTTTGGTAATTAAATACTTATATAACGGCATAAAATTCGAAGTTGAATTTTTAAATTCAATTGGACTTGATATTTTGAATAAGCAATTAAAATCGTTTATATTATTTGATAATTAAACAATAGTATATATTGATGGAAGTGTACTCGTTCAATTTATTCATCCATACTATTGATGTATAATATATGTTTAGATATATTGATGGATGCCATGAGATTTATGAGATGATTTGTATTATGAATAGCAGTTTGTATTGTTTACTGAATGAATGACACATGAATTAATTAGTTAATTATTATTAATTAAAGATGAAGACCGACTAAGAGAGTCGGTAACCGACAATAACTATTAATTAACATAGTTGAGAATTAGTATAAGTTTCGTATTTTCCTATATAAGTCGTATCACATCTCAAGTGTTATGTTTAGTCTTATGATTGATGTGATATAAATTTGGCTTGATAGAATATATGTCTTAGCATAATCATAAGTATTACTAAATATAACTAATACACCATTAAGTTGAGTAATATTGTCACACCAAACTCTAAATTAGGAAGAGGTCGCTTAGGCGGACGGACATATTAGTTTGACATGCGTTCGTCTGGAATGCTCCACCGATGGGCTAAAAATCGGTCGATTAGCGAAAACCGGTTAGGACGGATTTTCATTTCAGATCTGGACGGTTTGAGCTTTCTGACGGGCGATTTTTCCAATTGGACATGATTTTGGGCCGAATTTTAGGTTCAAAGTTTGAGAAACCGTGTTGTTTGATTTTTTGGAAATTTAGCATACTCTGATATTCACAATCACAAATAATAATAACCTCCAAAGTCCAAAATAATAACATAATGTTCAATGGCAGTAGCAAACATATTTGAACATAATTTTATACCAGATTAAACATAAACTAAACTATTATTTATTGGATATAATTTTTTTTAAGCAAATTATAACAGACTTACAATAGACCATAAAAATATTAACTAAACATATTACCATATCGAAATTTAACTATAACATTAAATCATAATCAAATATTAAAAATAATAAACAACTATTAAACAAATAATCAAAATTTAAAAATTAAAATTAAAATTTAAAATTTACCAAACTTGTGGAGGACTTGCTTGGAGGGGGAGAGGGAGGGGAGGGAGGATTTACGGAGGTGAGGCTTGCCGGAGGTGAGGGAAGGATTTGGCGGACTTGTGGGGTTGGTTTGCCTCTGGTAGGTTTTGTTAATTAGTTAGAAATTTTTTAAAAACATTTTATTAATAACGGATCGGACGGATTATATCCGATTATTTGCTAATTACGGATCCGGTCGGGTATTAATATTCTCCGGTTATATCAGAAAATCCGGCGAACGGTTGGTCGGTTTTCGCGAGATCCAACGAAGCCTTAGTTATTAGAGCGTATGACGACCACTGTCTGACAGAACCTTAAGAAGAGGCAAAGGCGCCTTTCTGTTCGATGGTACAAAACAGAAACGGTTCAAAGGAAGCCAACCCAGGTGGAACGCTAAAAAACCAACCATTGCAACCTCAAACTCTATCCAAGAAGGATGCGAAGAGAAATGACAAATGTCATCGGCGTGGGGTTAGCAGGGCCTTGGAGCGAAAGCGTAAGAAGTACTTGGCGAGAAGAAGAATGGGCGGTACCGTTACGGCTACGTGCTGTTCGTTATTACTCTAGAAACTTCTTACTCGATACTTGGGTGTTAGACACCGGGTCGGATACTCATATTTAGCCGAAATGTGCGGCCCTGCGAGAATAAAGAGCTAATAGCGGAGAAAGCGAAGTGGACTTGAGGGTTGGCAACGGATCAAAAGTTGATGCAGCTTACACCAGGTCTACTAAATTAGCATTAACCACGGGATTAAATCTTGTTTTGAACAATGTTTATTTTGTACCTACTTTGAGCAGAAATATTATTTCCATTTCTCGTTTAACTTTGGATGGCTTTTCAATTTCAATAAATGCCGAATGTTGCTTTATTTGTCGAAATGAAATAATTTATGGTACTGCTACACTTGATAATGTTCTATACGTGTTAGACACAAAACTAGAAACCTATAACGTCAATATTAAAAGGAGGAAACCGAATGAGTTGAATCCAACATACCTGTGGCACTGCAGGTTTGGTCACATTAGTCATAAACACATGAAAAGACTTAGAGTAGATGGTATTCTGTAGTTGGATGAATTTGAATCATTCGACACATGCGAGTCATGCTTGATGGGCAAGATGACCAAGTGGCCACTTCACTTCCAGGAATTAGTGAAGCAATGATTTGTTAGAGGTCGTACATAGCGATGTATGTGGACCGATGAACACAATTGCAGCGGAGGTTTTCTCGTACTTTATAACGCTTAAATCGATATTTATAAGCGAGATATGGTTACATATATGCATTGAAGCATAAACATAAAACCTTTGAAGTTTCAAAGAGAGTTTGAGAAGGAGGTTGAGAACAACTCAATAAAACAATCAAAGGTTCTCCGATAGAGAATGCTTGAGCCGTGGCTTCCCGAATCGCGTCCCAGAGGCGGTATAATGTGACTCACTCCTGTCGGAACACAACCTAACGATATATAGAAAGGAGGAATGAGGAACCCGTTTAGACATGGATTCGATCAATGATGAAGTACCTTAACACTACCGGCCAATCTATTGGGATAGGCGTTAGAAACTTCGATGCATCGTTAAATAAAGTTCAAACTAAATCGGCTCCTTTAACTCATGGTTATGGTTTCAGAAGACTCTGAGATAGCATACATGAGAATTTAGGGTAGGAGGTCTATGTTAAGAAAGTTAACAAAGAAAAGCTAGGACCCAAATCCGACCAAATGCTTTTCATTGGATACCTAAGGAGACTCTAGGTATGCCTGCTCGGAAACGCCAAGAACAAAATCTTTGTTGCTCATATTGATGTCTTCCTTGAAAAGGAATACATGGATGAAAGACTTAGGAATAATGATTTTGAACTTGTTCAAGAATAAGAAGAGAGGTTGATGGCCTTTAGGAATCTCTCGAGAGGTGGATCAGCGCTTCTTACATAGAGAGTTCCTCGTCCCCACGGGGAAACCGTGGGCGAACCTCTTGAAATCAACAGCCTGAGACGATCCGATAGAACTTCGTCAAGAACCCGATAGATAGTGCGGGGAAGAATTGTTAGTTGAAAGTAGCGAGCCTTGCTTATTACAAAAAGCAATGGGGGAAAGGGCGTTGTGAAGGGCTTTTTATCCATGAAATCGAGATCGACTCAGTAATACCATAACTTGAGGTATGGACATTAATAGACTTACTAGGAGGTACAAGACCCATCGAGTGTGAATGGGTGTTTAAGCATAAAGCTGGATAAAGATGAAAATGTCCATGTTTATAAGGCTAGACTAGTAGCCAAAGGCTTCAAAGCAATTCAAATGGTAATTATGATGAAGCCCAGTCCCTACAACCCGATTTGTAAATTTTAAATTCATTCGGATTCTTGAATTTACGCATATTATGATTACGAAATATGGCGAGATGGATGTGAAAATGGCATTCTGAATGGGAATTTAGAAGAGGGCGTGTACATAATGCAACCTCGGTTTACATGTCGAAAGGACTAAGTATCTGGCTATAGATCCATTTATGAATTGAAGCGAAGCATCTAGGAGTTAAAATCTTCGTTTCAATGAAGCAATCAAAATTTTTAGTTGCTAGAAGCGAAGAAGATTCTTAATGTATACAAGAAGGTTGAGTAGAATATATTACGTTGTGGTATGTAGATGACATATTGTTAATAGGAAAGCGACAAATCAATGCTTGAGTGAGTCAAAGGCATGGAGAATCCGATTACAACTATTGTGCGACAACACTTGGTGCATTATTCAAGCTAATGAACCACGATCCTTATCACCCGATCCAAGCATGTACTCGGAAAATACCATCTCATTCGGGTTTTAGTGAAAGAGAGCGATACGTATGTAAAGTAGACACGGATCCTGTTAGAGACCCACCTTAAATTTTCCGGATCAAACGCAGTAAGCACATGTACAATCTTTGGATTGGGAAATGTATGTGAGTTGTGTTAGGTTTTTTTAGTAGGGCAGTTTTTTATAATATTTCAATTGTAAAGACAATGTATGAATTTTCTAGCTTCTAAATTCAATAAATATATTTACCTTGTTTATATATTTGTATATATTTATACTCTTGCATATATATATATATACCTCATTTCCCAAGCAATGATACTTTGATTCCACCAACAATCTAAAGTTCTCTGGAGAGGTCTTTGGATACGTGATCTGAACAAGAAATCATTGCTCGAGTCTACAGAGAACAATAGGGTGCTCGTCCACTAGTTAGGTGTTCTTGATTGGAATCGAACACCAGCGGCTGTGTGTGATTGATTGTTTGGATCACATTTCTTGGATCGAGAAAGAGGTGTACTCTAATCGGTCACACGGGTATGCATGTCGGAGTAGTTTAAGTGTAGGGTGGACATGACGCCGTGAGTGTGCGCCCGGCCCGCCGCACCGGTCGATGCGTTGTGGATTTGATGGGCTGGCCTCACAAACCTGCAGTCTCTCGAAACACGTTTTGTCCTCACTCACATGCTCATTGAGAAACTTCAGTGGGTCACTATCCCAGTGCCAGGTCAAGCAAAACTTAACATTGGAGTTCTTATGAGATGAGCTTCGAGAAAGATGCATCTTGGTGATATGAGTAGTACCAATCAAATCTTATCAAACATATCACACCACGCTTGCTTTTACACGCCACATTTTTGCGGTCGGGCCACTCCCCGCTGTCTCAACGTTACCGTTGAGCCACAGCTTCCCCCATCCGGGGACCGTACCATGGTGAGATTCTAAGTGGCTCCTACTGACCTCGAAAGTGTGTCCAGCACATGGCACTTAGTTCCCGATTGCCGGACGGCTTTATACGATACCGTCTACATGCTTGACCGCCCGCGCGGGCCGGTTGTGGATTTGATGGGTAGCCTCACAAACACCACGAGTCTCTCGAGCACGTTTTGTCTGCCGCGTCTTTCGGCTGAGAAACTTTCCGGTGGGTCGCTTGTCTCGAGTACCCAGGTCAAGTACGGCAACATTTAGTTCTTATAGGATGAGCTTCCGAAAAGAAGATGCATCTTGGTGATATGAGTAGCACCAATCAAATCTTATCAAACCTATCACACCACACACACACACACACACACACACATACACATTTTTGCGGTCGGGTATTCTGGGTGAAGCAGAAGATAACATATGCGTCTAAAGAAGAATGGCAGAGCATGGTTAAATGGCGATTCTTCGACTGCGTGAGGATTTCATTTTACAAAGTAGTGTGTGCATTACTGTCAAATGTCTTACGTAAAAGGAAGGCTATAATGATATTGTGTTGGGTATGGTACAAATGTAAGGATGGAAACACCTGTACATTATAGGGATTCGTACAACCGGATATGTCGATAGTTTTCTGCTATCTTGGTGAATTAATGGCGATTGTGATGGCCATCTCCAACTTGGTGTTGGATATCGTATTAATTCGTGAAGCCGAGAAGCTGCCGGGCGGGGTATTGGTGACAATAGTCTTACCATAGCTTTCATTGTTGGAAAAGCGATGCGAAGGAATCGTTGATACAAGTAATCGTCGGGCAAGTGAGTGTTAGACATATGAGATATTTAAATGATGCGGTTGAACAATTGATTGTACAGCGGTTACTCATTGCGTTAAGTTCATATATATATTCAATTGTATGACAATGTTCATATTAGGATACTCGATGTGACCTTGGGGGTTATGATGGCTTACTAGGCCATTTCATGATCAATATATGCGTTATGTTGATTAACATTTATTGTATATGGATTTTGTCGGTCGAGCCTAAGGTCACCGCATACAATGAAATCAAGTTATGTCGTTACTCGGGGTTAAAATCTGGCGTATAGAAATAATGGGGCGAGGATTCCGTCGAAATCCCCGAATGGGGCGCCTGAACCTAGAAGGAGGAGAGAAAGGTTCGGAGCCTTCTAGATTCTTCCCAAGCGCATGGATCGAAGAAAGAGGAAGAGGTTCAGGGAACATTCCCTCTTGGCCCTGTTGAGTTTATCAGAATTCTAAGTATTCCACCTCCTTGGGGTGGGCATTCTAGAATGTTCCAAACGCCCTCAATATAAAAGACTTCGTATGATGAATAACTTGCTCATTCACTTTTTGAGTATTCACTTTGGCTGAAAGGCAAAAAAACTCTCTCTTCCTCCCTTCTCATTATAGTGAGCCGGTGAATTGGTAAGAATCCTTTAGATTTTCTTATTTTAGATTACAATTTAATATTTTATGGAGTTCTAGTAAAACTCCGGAGGAGAGAACTTGTTATTTCGTTGGTGTGGAGAATTCTTAAAGACATTCTATTTGGATGCTCATAGGGGTCTTCGTCATATTATTTCCGTTACAACGATATTCTCGGCAATTTTATATATTTTTTGTGCGTTTAATTATTTATACAAGCTGAGGTAGCGATCATAGGATTCGTATCCACTAGTATTATTAGAATATTATTTATGCGATAAAAACGCGGCGCACTTCACAGCAGCCTCTTCTCCTCTCTTCATCTTTGTTTTGTTACATGAATTTAGAAATCATCCACTTGCCACTTTCGATTTTGATTTGGGTTTGGTTTGTATTGATTGTTTTGATGATTTGTTATGAATCTAAGCCTCGATTGTCTAAAGGTAACTTTGATTTTTATTTTTGAATTTGATTTAGATTTGTATTGAAGGTTGTGTGATTTGTTATGAATACGAGCATCGATTATTTTAGATAACCGGTTTTTATGTTGAATTCAATTTCAAGTATATTTGTTTTAAATTCGATTTGTTGTTTCTAAATCTGATTTCTATTTGTTGAATTGGTTGAATTCGATTTTGATTTTGATTTTTGTTTGTTGAATTTGATTTTGATTTGTATTTGTTGAATTGATTTCAATTCTTTTATGTTTTTTGATTGGTTGATCTTGATTTGGGGTTTTAAATTATTTAATTATTGATTTGACATTTTTTGATTTGAGAATTTACGATTTGGGGCTTCTTGATGTTGATTTGGGGTTTTTGGATTGAATCCGCCGAAACCGAACCGAAAAACCAGACCAGTATCAGCAGATAACCTACGGACGGTCAGTCAAAAATTTTATCGGTAAAGTTATTGGTCATCGGGTAGTACCGATAAGTCATCGGTGGTTATGAAGTTGATATTTACCACCGGACCGATAACGTACTACGCGAAAGTGGTATAAAAATTCTGCGTTTGCCATCTGGCCAAAAAATTGAACATTATCCCTGTTTTAAAATCCAAAAATATTGAAGACCAAAGCAACAAGTAGCTCCGCATACTTATATAAACTATCTCATATTTTTTTTTTTTACCAAATAATTAATGTGAAATGAATGTAAAGCAAAGAATATATACAAAGAAATGTGTTCCTTTTAATTGGAAAAATATGTTTTTGACGAATAGACATTGATACGAAGGAGATGGGTCGTCGTCGAGCAAATTGTATGTTCCTGTATTGATATTATTGAGAAGATCCTCCTGTATGTAGCACACGTACCCCCACCATCAAATAAGACAAGAACAATGGATCCCGCATAAACTGCAACTCCAAGAGAGACCATCTGTTTAGCCTCCCATTTACTAGTGAAAACTCCAGATACTTCAAACCAATTAAACAAATAGAAATCAATTACAGTAATATATATATGTAAATCAAAGAAACCCTTATTTCATATCATGCCTGTTTGAGGAAGAATCATCTACCTCTCTTGTCTCCTTTGATGTTTTCAATAAAAAATGTGTGTTATGTATTGGTCGTTATATTATAACTAGGCATGAGATGTTCTTAGAACATAGTGTACAGTATGTACGAAAAGAAGCATAAAAAGAAGGTAGATGAGCTTTAGGCAAATAAATTTCGACATTTCGTTTGATAAAAAATGTACCGGCTCAGATGGTCCAACTACTCGATATAAAATAACAAGTACTGTATTTATTTTGCACAATTGAATTTGTAAGGAGGGACAAGTCTATATTTAGATGTACATAGACAATGATAAGTCATAAAAGAAGTTGAGTGAAAGGAAAGATCAAAGATGTGGTTGATGATACTTACTGACTACGAATATAACTTCGGGCAAGCCAAGTAGGAGACCAAAAATACTAGCACCAAAAATGCCAGTGCCAAGCATAGTAAACAGCTTCTTGCTTCCATCTCTTACAAGTTTGCTTCCTATGAACAACAAGTATTGAAACAAAACTATTTGGAAAATATAACCTCCAACGTTATCAGCACATGGAATGAAACCATAGGCGTGGTCGCATGTACTCCTGGAAGACAACAAATTATTGAATTGTTGATGTTGGTATTGTGGAGAATTATTATTAAGTCCATCATCAACTAATTGATTTGATGTGCTAAGACTGATCAATCGGCTTTGAACAGCTTGAATAGGAAAGAAAAGTAGTGAAATCAATGGTATTAATGGTTTGATAGCCATTAAGAAAGTTAATTAGAGGGAAGAAATGTCCATGATATAGATGCATAGCTTCCTAAAAGGGAAGACGACTAAGCGTAGTTTGATTTCTTGGGGTCAACTTCGTGTAGTCCCTTTTTTTTTTACCTTTTTTTAATGGATATTCGTAGTCGTATTATTATTCGAATGGGTATCCGCAGTCGCTATTATTATTCGAGTGTGTACTGATTAAATTTCGGACTGACGTAATAGTCTGCAAATTATGTCCACACTAGGAAGAATAGAACTCATGACTTTATGCTTATGCTTATGGTGACAAGCTTAACTACTCAATCAACTTGGACACGTGTGTGGTCCCTCTTGAATATGCTACTACTAGATACTAGAATTTGTGGTGGAGATATATCTCATTTGACATATGTGGAAAGCGTGTAAGTTCAGTTATTATATGATTTAATTTATGTTACGGTATTAACCAAATCAAATTAAATCAAACATTTTTATAAACTTATAAATAAGGGGGTAAAATTATACCTTATTGTTCTATAAAATCTTTTATGATATCATATTTCCCTATAAACTTAATGAATAGTAATATTCCCTTATAAATTATAAATTTATAAATAGAGCACCATACCCTATTATAGTTAACTAATAGTTAAATAGAACTTCGTCCGTTCCCTTTTTAGATGATCATTTTGTTAAAAAATATATTTTATTAAAAAAGGGTTATCTAAGATTACTATTATATATTTATCAATTAAAATAAAAAAGAAATCATTATATACAACAACTCAATAAATTAAATTTGACTAGATATTTATTAGAGACAAAAAAATAGATAAAATGAGAAAAAAAAATACAAATTTTTAGTAGAGCAAATAATATGGAATGGAGGAATATCAATGGGCCGACAAATGGTAATATGCCCGATATAATTCTTGATATAAGATACACGTGTCAACTCTAATATAAAGTTGAAGTAAGTGATCATCTATTTTTGTGTGATATAAAATTGAAGTAAGTGGTCATTTATTTTTGTGATACACATATATAAAATATGACATTTATTAATATATTTTCACATATCATTTATTGGTAAAGAAGATCTTTATAGGGGTTAAAAGTGTAAATTATCTGAGAAATAATTGACTCCCTAAAGAGGTGTAGTGTTTGAGGAAGTTTTATCTAGATGCAAAATGGTCATTTCAATTGATTTTGACACTATTTATGTGTGTCTTTAGTCCCACCCCTGATATTTGGAGGTGTGTGTTTGAGGAAGTTTGGTGAGGATAAAATGATCGTTTCACCTATTTAAATCTTGTTTGTTTGGGTGTGTGTATAATAAATTTCGAATAGTGTTGGGTTTAGATTGTGAAATGTAGTAGTTGGAAATTTAGGTAAGGATAAAATTGTCGTTCATTTAAAAGGAAGTTCTTAATGTGTGTATAGTGTTGCCCGTTTAATGTTGTCCATAGATCATAATTTGAAATCCAAGATCCATAATTTGAAATCCCAAGGTCTTGTGGGGTTGAAAATATGAACACACACATAAGGAAACAATTACTACCAAACTTGTTTATAGCTTCTACCACCACTACTACTACACTACGAATCAACGGGCAGAGCTCCCCTTTTCTGCCTCCCAAACTCAGCTCCTTAAGAATCAAAGCAATGAGAGCCGTTGTTCAACGCGTGACCTCAGCTAGCGTCGAGGTTAGACTATTAAATTTGTAGGACTAAGATACTCCCTCCTTTTCAATTTAATTTATAACCTAGCAAAAATATCGTGTTTCATTATAATTGATCGTTTATTTTATCAATGCTCCTTTTTGTATTGGAGTTACAAAACTCGCCTAATATTTTTATTTTCATTGCTTAACATTTTCTCTCTTGTTAAAAATAATAAAATCAGTTGTTATCTTAATAAAGTATTTTGAGCTAGATGATCAATTGTTGTGATTAGGGGTGGAACTATTCAAGGGCCCGAGGTAGGTCTTCGTACAATGTTAATTTTATCTTTAAGATTTTAGAAAAATGACATATTTATGTTATATTTTTCCTTCAAATTTTGTAAATCTATATTATTGGCTCATCCCGATTTATAATCTTTCTGCTTAGTTAGATCAATGTAATTTGTTTTTGTCTCTTTGACCCACTCTATAATTAATTCGTAGCTCGGCCCCTAGTTGTGACTGAGAGTTGGATTGTTAAAGATTAAAACTTAAGAGAATTGGACATATAAATAATTGAAATAAGCCAAGTCCCATTTTATCACATTTCTCATAAATTTGTCACATTTCTCACAAAGTTCATATTTTATGACATTGGATGTAAGCAGGTGGAAGGGCAAATTGTATCATCAATTGGGCCTGGATTGCTTGTCCTCGTCGGAATTCATGAATCTGACGTTGACTCCGACGCTGACTACATGTATGTATATGTGTATATCTGTGTAGATAAATGCATCCTAAAACGATTGTCCAGTATTAACAAACTTTGTTAGTTGATGATACATATAAATTTGATTTGAATTAAAATTATCGTGTTAATAGTAAAGTCAATAAAATTAGTCATAGTTTATGCTTCCTCATCCCTGAAATCTCGTCCAATTTTGAATTTTTAGAATCTGAATTTGAATATATTTATTTTGTATAATATGTGAAAAATATTGTCAAAATATAGGATTTCTAACCCACTGTACTGTTAACTTCATAATTTGATTTAAATCAAATATGTGCATTTCGTTTAAGATCTCAAAATTTGTTGATTTTGACCGTTGAAAAACAAACATACAATCTTTAGGGATGCAGGTAGTGTAACTTTGATTTGGATTAGAATTAGCATGTTAATAGTAACATTTATTTAGCATGTGATGCATTCTTCACCAAATATGTTACAACATATGTAAAAATATTGGGCTTCAAAGTTCAAAATGTAAGAGGTGAACAATCAAAATTGAAAACTGGACAATCTTTTTGGACGGAGGGAGTATTATTAAGTACTTTTAATAGGAGTGGAGTATACTTTTTGGTCGAAATGGTGTTGCTCATTAAGTGTTATTAATTGATTGCAGATGCCGGAAAGTTTTGAACATGAGATTATTTACGAATGAGAATCTTGTGAACCATGGGACTTACAAATGTAATTTTTTCGATTTTTCTCTCGTTTATAGAATTTAGTCGAGGCGTGCGATGGACAACATTCTGTCGATTTCTCAAATATTTGATACATTTTATGTTTTAATTCAAATCATTCTAAAATTATGCAAAAACTTACATTCGTTTGAATTTTTTTTCTAATTAATATTTTTATTTTTGAAATGATGCTGATTACGAATAACTCTTTAAAATAAAATTACAATAAAAATTAGGATGTCCATGTGGAGATACAAATATTACTTTAACAATCGGTCCTGCGATTAAATATATTGACAAATTGATCATCAATATAGTATCATGAATTATTTACTTTTTTGTTGTTAAATTTTGTTGATCTTTAATATATAAAATTCATATCTCTGAGAATTATATAATAATAATTATTATCTGAGAGAAAGCGTATAGTTATTCTTAATACCTATAATAATAATAAAAATAGTTCTACATAATAATAATAATAATAATAATTCTACAAAAAATATATGATTATTTAACTAACACCTATTATAATAATAACAATAGTTCTATATAAAATATATTATTATTAAACATAATATCTATATCATATATATATAAGGGGGCAAAATTTGCAATAAATAAAATGGGAGGCAGTGAGAGGAAAAAACTAAAGATAAAAGTGTAGACATAAAGCTTAATTGCAGGCCTTTGTTGCAGTTTACAGGTCGCTCACATATATATATATATATATAACGTCGTTCTTGTGAATTGAATCATGAGCAAAAATAATTGTGTTATTCAATAAATACTGAATGCATCAAACATGCGAACTCAAATAAACAAAGTTGATTAAAAATTGGATGTATGGCAATTATAAAGTATATATATGTCAAATGTATGTGTATCAAAACCGTAGTTATTTGCTCATGATTCACTTCTGATTGTTATCTTACGTATATGCGAATATAAAGTATGATGAATATTTAATACTATCTCCGTTTTTTTATTTGACATTTTCATATCGAGGTGAAACTTTGACAAAATACAATTATTAAATACTTATTATTTTGTAAATATAAAGTTATATCATTATATTCGGCTTTGAAAATAGTTTCATAATATTATTTTCTTATCATTTGTTCTTGATTATGTATTAATTTGAAAACTAGTGCCATGTAGTTCATTATTTTTAAATTTTGTTGATTTCTTCATTTTACATTGCGTGTCACATTGATTTTGCAGGTTATGCAAAAGGCTAACGAGGTTCTTCTAGGTACTTGGATACAATGTCTTTTTCCTTCTAGATAATATTGATTCGTTTTTTGATTTCTTTGGGATTTTGAAGTGGAAGTTTGGTTCACTGCTGAGTCGTCTGAGGATGTTACAATGTTCATAACTGTAATAAGGATTGTTCTTGTTTGTACAGTGAGTCAATTTACATTGTATGGGGTTTTGAAGGGAAACAAGCCTGATTTCCATGTTGCTATGGCTTCAGACAAAGCAAAACCATTTTATACTTCTATAGTTGAAAAATTCCGGAAAGCTTATAAGCCTGAAGCAGTGAAAGGTGATTCATTTTAACTTGGATGTGTTGTTTCATTCTTGCCGCTTGTTATTCTACCTATAAGAAAATGCATGATAACTAATTAGAATTCCCTTTATGGATGTGCTTCTTACTCTGAACTTTGAATAATCGGTTGTTAGAAAGACAATAGTTTGTCATGGAATGATAATATTTTCTTGTGTGTCGAGTATATCAGTATAAAACAAATCTAGGCCTTATCTCACTAAGTGGGTTCGGCTATATGGATATGACATCTTCATCCATACCTATGTTGGGCCATCTCTTCTGTTAAGTCAATAAACTTTAGGTCCTTTGATATAGATGGATAGTAACCTATCTTTGTTTTTTCTGTTTTTTTCTGTTTGAATCAATACAGTTCTATAGGTTGCTTTGTAAAATTCTTGATAGTTGCGGAAATTGTTTTTGTAGTCCTTTTCTATTGAACCTGACAGTGGATCAGGGTAGCTCATTGTACCTCACATTGTAGGATTTGGCCTCTCTCTCTGGTCTGGACACTTGCTTCTTGTCTAACAATGTAACAGTTCAGTTTGTTTTACTACAATAAACATCCAGTTCTAATAGTTCAGTTTGTTTTTACAACAATAAACATCCAGTTCATTTAGTGACACATATATAGGTAGGTAGTTCAAGAAATACATAATTTGTTCAGATTTCAGAAGATATTTAAGACTCAAAGTTAACACATATAAGAGGTCACAGGTTCAAATCCTCTAAGATTATATCTTGCTCAATTTGTAGGTGTGGTTTATCCACACAAAAATTCATCGATAATTAACCAAAAAAAGTTACACATATAAATGGAATTTCTGCCAGGTTAAAATTGTGGTAATTTTGCTAAACAATAACATTGCTGTACCGTAACAAGATGGGTACAACTCTTGAGTCTTGACAAATTCTAGCACAATGAATTGATTGAATGCCAGTTTAAGTTAGTGATACAACTGTTACAATTGTCAGACACATAGATTACATTGAACTTCATAGATTGGTGTGTCTTCTATTAACAAGTGGTTGTTGTACACCCTGAACTGATGTAAAAAATGTATGCATTATATGAATTCAAACCTATGCCCTACTTGCACTTCGGTCCAAGAGAGTTTTTGATTTTTATGCCCTTAACGCTCATCAGCCTTGTTACCAACAATCGAATACTTCAACTTCAAATCCTTCTTGAATGGACATGATGTTGTATTGTTGCCTCAATACCCATCTGACTAACTTTCTATCATCTAGCATAGTTAAACATACTTAAGGATCTGTATACTTCTAAATCTGCATCTGATCCAGTGTAGCATGTATAAAGGACCACTAACATATCGTGTCTTGTGTTTCTGCAGATGGCATCTTTGGAGCAATGATGAATGTAAGTAGAGGAAGAATTCCATTAAATGTTTGACACCATCTAAAAAATCTAAAAGTTCCTAACTCTCGGTCCTAGCAGCCCGAGTTAGTATTTCAACTCTTGCCAGCGCAAGGACAAGATAATCCTTAGTTCCTTACTACTGTTTGCCTCAGAATTATTTTCTTATAATGTGTTTGACACATTGTCTGAGTTTTCTTTGCATACTTTAACAACAGCTACAGGTCTCTCCTTTTTCTGAATATGGTATAACAAAGCTAGTAAAATCTCCATTTGACTAGTTCGATAGAACTTCAAACTAAGCTATGGTTGAATATTTTGATCTGTTGAAGGTAAATTTGGTCAATGATGGTCCGGTTACGCTGCACCTAGAATCAGTAGGACCTTCCAAGTGACTTCACATCTTCTTTTGTAATTCCAACTTCCCTCTATTACCTTATATTTCCTTCTACAAGGAGATTAAAGTTGCATGACTTTACTCTTGCTTCGTCTTTCAGGGAAGCACTTTCAGCGAGCTGGTCCTGATTGAGTTTTGTTTCTCACAAATGTTGATCTATGTTTCCAAACTGGCTGGAAAAAAGGCATTATGGGTGAAGGCAGCAACTAGCTGAAGGATTAATCGACACAATATTACAAGAGAGCAAATGGTATTTTTTCATTATTTGTAATATTATTACCCTTGAGTAGTATTTATGTTGTTTTATTGAACTTTTTCCTTGTTTATTTTGAGGAATGTTCGCAAGTGTAAATTTAAACGTTTGATTATTTTTCGAAGTTATTTATAAATCAATACTTTGTATACTAAATGGTTTCAACTCAAATAGAGGGCAAAGCGAATACAATTATGAGACTTTAAGACATCACTAGCTATTACATCGTTTCAGCTTGCCATGGATGGTTGTATGTGATTTGTGATCCTTGCAATTAAAATAAGTTGGCTATCTCTTATCTCTAAGCTATGGTCTTCTGGGCAATGTGCAGAAGGTAACTTTTCCACAAGTTGGTAACTTAGTTGCGTAGCGTAGGGGGTTAAAATTTTGACGATTTAAAAATATATCAAAATTTTGAATTTTTTTTTTTGTTTATTAAAATTTTAAAAGTGAATAGCATACTTGTTTTAAATTTAAGATTTGTCTCTTTTTCAAAATTTAAAGAGAAAAGATTTTAATACTAGTTAAAATTGATATATTTCCTAAAATGAATGTAAAATTTAATCAAATAGCACAAATTATGAGAAATGAAAAATAAGTAACATTGTAATAATAAATCTTTATGAAACTGAGAGTGAAGATTCAGAACTGTAAGCTTTAAAGCTTGAACATGCGGACTCCTAAAATTATTGCCTTATACATCGTTGTCTTGTTTAAGCAGTTAAAAGAGAATTGATTAGGGAATAAAAGTAGGCTAATTGCTTAATGCTTATACCATATGACGTTTCCATAAATAACAAGACTCATCAGGACAGATACAATACAATAACAAAAAGCAATAAAATATATTCCCTCATTGTTTATTATTCCTTTGCCTATTTATATCGCTTTTTGGCTATATTCATAAACGTTATCAAGACGATCAAGCCTTTTCTTCATAAGTAAAATAAACAAGCTATGAATCGGGTATACTATTTTCGCTGAAGTTCATAGGCATAGCTTTGTTCAAGTCAAACTCGCCTCAAATTCTTCTCAATAAGGTTTCTTGACTACTTCCAAATGTTCAGATACTTTATTAAATTTAGGAGTAATTTGACATATTACAGAAACATGAGTTGAGTTTTACATAATTTGATAATGATTATAAGATTCGGAATTAATCAAAGCATAGTACGGCAGAACTATTTTTTCGTATTTTAGTATTAGTATCGATACTAGTAATTAAAATAAAGTCAAGCCGGTTCTTTAATTAACGGTTTAGAAACAATTGGTTTCGAATAATAATAACGATAGAGTTTAAAATGTCTTTATATACAATTAAATTGTTAGATTTGTATATTTATGATTTTCGTAAGACATTTGAAATATATTTATATTGATATATGCAATTGGCAAGGCCGGATGCCTCATCTTTTTCAATACATTAATCTCCGTATATTTGATATATATTCTTGTCCGTAAAATCACAAGCAGGCCATTCATTCGTTTCCTCATTCATGATTATCTAATGAAACAAATGCAATATCAATTATTCATTATATATATGTCCGGAAGAACTATTGATGTAGCATCTACAAATACGAGCTTTAGTCCAGAAGACTACTCTAGAAGATTTTTGTTTACAATAATATGTGGAATTTTATTATTATCACTAGTCCATAAGACTTGAGAAACATATATATTTTTACCCATTTATACTCACAACTAATCTATAAGACTTGATTATCTAGTTGGAGAATATTGTTGTTATTACTAGTCCAGAAGACTAATTCATAAATTTTTTGTCATAATAAATTATGCACAACTTTATGGAAAAGAATAGCTCAAATATATTTGAAGTATGCTTCTTGGAGACTCAATTTTAAATTAGTACGAATATTGAGAGATTAAACGTTCTAGATCAAGTATATTGCATATAATCTATATGCAATTTCTAGATTCCTCTTGATTTTTCTTGAAGATTTTTTTTGATTCTCTTGATTTAGCACTCATATGAAATACCATGAATTTCTTCATGAGACTTGATGACTCATATGATTTGAAGAAGATGAATGGTCGAATTTTGAGTGAACTTAAAGTGCATATAATTTTTAGGTCCGGTATACCCTACATATTGAATTGAATTAATGTATTTGCATTTAACTATACTTGATCTAAATATGTATCTACTGTTGAATTCAAGCGGGAGTCTTCGTGGATGCATAATTTGATTTACACCATGTTTTAGTTGCATAAGTTAGTCTTGAAGACAACAAAAAAAAATGGTGGAATATACAAACATTATTTCACTCCTTTGGAAAGACATAACACATGATTATATGTTAAGATACACAATATGTGAATTCCTAAGTGGTTAATTCTTGAAGCTATTGATTATCTAATTATACTACTAAAGTGGTACATATTGTTCATGAGTATGCAACTTGTTTATATGTTGTATAATTCAACCCGTATGTTGAAATGGTGAAAGAAATATGTCTCACATATAGTGCTACAACTCAAACCATTCTAAAAGATGAGACAAATTGCTTACTTAACAAAAGAAGCGAATGTTATCACAATATGAGGTAGTGTAAGTTTGATTGAAGGCTCCAAAAGAGCTAACATATGGGTCCCTCGAAGATGTGTATTCAAAATGGACCATATTCTTCTAAGTTTGAAAAAAATCTAATCACTTTCAAAAATATACGCCAAATTATCTAAGTGACATCGAGATAAACAACCAAAGCTCCTGAAAGAGTTAATATTTTGTGAAAAGTGTAGCAAAATAATCATGCTCTGAAGAGCTAATATATACTCTCAAGGACACAATATATTTCAGATATCAAAATATTAATTTTCGTCAAACCGAAGTTCCAGAATTGTGAGAACTTTTATTATTTGGCATGACCATTAGACCATCCTCGATCACACCATTTATGAAAGAATAATTGAAAATCTAATTGGAAACTCATCAAGAGTCAATAAACTATCGAATTGAAGAATTTATGTAGTCATGGTAAACTTCCCGCTTGATCAAGGTGGGCACATGTTGAACTATATGCAATACTCCAATTGATCATTGGGAAATATTACACTACATGTGGCGACACTTGTTCAGAGACGTAACAAATTATTATACAAGTCCCCGAATATAGCCGGCTTGGCCTAAATCAAATATTTTACCTTCTAATTTTATGTGCATCATATATTTTGAATGGCATGCACATATGATGAATTTTTTTTAAATGTCTATTATACCTAAAAGGTATGTACATCTATATACATGGAAATATGAAATTAAAACTAATTTATCAAGTAAATTTTTATTGCGATATATCAATATTTTCAACATTGAGGGGGAGAATAGTATACAACTCAAAATAATCTATTTGGAAGTGAAATATCCTTTATACGATCCTCAAGATGAACAAATATGAACTCGAAGTGCAAGAGATAACACGAACAATTCAAGGTATAATATGAACCAAAAGTTCACTATCAAACAAAATTTCCTCGACCAAGATAAGAATGCAAATAACAGCTGCTATAAACACTCAAACTTAGAGTGTAGATTCTGAAGAAACCATCAGAGATGAAATAGTTCCACTACGGAAGATAAGACGACGGTCTAGGAAGAATATCACCTCCGTAAGAGATATAAATAATATCTCATGAATAAACTAAAGTTATAACTAATGCCTAAGACAATAAATATATATGAGATCTCAAAGTATTTAACATGGTGGAACCAAAAGAAAAAGATTATCGACAATAAATATTTCATACAACGACGAAGCCTCTATATCATGAGGCACATGTAGGATCCGAAATCTATCTCTTAAGCCGAGTGTATTCATATATTTATGAATGATCAAAGAGAAAAGACGCAATCATATAAACTAAACTAATTATATAGTGAAAAATTAGAATGAATTTAATGAAAGCATGATACTAGTGCATTATGTCTGGTACCATGTAGAATAAAATTTAGACCTAAGATTTGTCATGAATATTTGTACCTCAAGACTAAAAAAGTTGTATGCCACACATACATACTTTTTTATAGAGGGTATCAAAATTATAAATGTTTGGTAGCAACAAAAGATAACCTTCTGATTTGCGCAAGTAATGACTCTATAATATAGCAATTAAATTAAATATGCATACATGAAAACACGTAGAAAGAGTCATGATGCTCCTAAACACATATCTATTCCTGTGAACTTAACTCAGTTGAGTTAATATGAGAAATATTTGAATAAATTAAAAGCCATCTGGATAATGAATTGCAAGTTCGAACTGCATCATTAGATATTTATTTACATTATCATTTTATTCAGTATCACATGAATATAAAAGTGTACCAATACTATGTCATACACGTTTTACTTTGTATTTATATTATGCACTATGTGATTGTATGATATATTTGTTTACTTATTATGTGGTATGAGAAATTTGAATTATTTAGTGTAAGTTGACATTGATCTCACATATCTTTATTGTTGATTAATTATTATTGATGATCTAAATATTAATGATATTATAGAAGATTCGATTATAGTTTATAGAGACTCTAGAAAAGTTCTAAGTTGAATAAATTATCATAAATAAGTTACCACAAGAACTTCTCTAGAGTTCTCAGTTGTTAAACAAGCTGTTTATAATCAAATTTGGAATCCAATGCCTTATAAAGGTATATATACAAGCCAATCAAAATTTAATTATAAATTCATACTCCTCAGAGTTCTCAATTGCCACACAAGATGTCTACAATCGATTTCGAAATTTAAAATGCCTCTAGAAAGATATATACATGACACCGAGCATGTAAGTATAAATCAATATCATATTTGACATGATAGAAATGTTTAATCTCAATTAAACGAGATTCATGTTATATAACTTAGTATCTCGTCCGGAAGACATGAACTTGGTTTTAAAGTACCAATTTAATATATATATCATACACCGATACATGATTGCATAATCATGCAATACTAACAAACATTTGTAGAGTTATTCGATATTCTATCAATAATCTATAATTAATGATCATCAGAGTGGCATCTATTGAGGATATTTATATACAAATTTATGGCAATGACGATTTCCATCACAGTGGAGATACTTATATGCATTGTACTCTTTTTTTTCTCACCTAATTTTCCCACTTGGTTTTTCTTTGCAGCTAATGCGACACCACCGCTATTACTTCTAAAGAGAATATAATATTTTTATTCCTTACTAGGTTTTCGTCCTACACAGATTTTTCTAGTGACTATTTAACCAAAGCTTGTTAAAACGCACTGACCTGCTATGGCGTTGTATTTACATGTAAAAGATCCGGAGAAAAATTATGAAAAATGACACCATGTTTCTTACGACTCTCAAACATTATCGAACTCTTCGAAAGAGCTTTCAAGAAGGAAATTTCTTGGAAGCATGAATTCCGAGATGAAACACCGCTGATGTTTCGATTGAGCATCATCCCAACAAATTATAATATCATCAGATGTGCACAGCCCACATGCCAAAGAGAACGCAAGAAAAAGAATTTGGCTTGTCCCAAGATTTCCATATATAAAGTCATGGCTGAAAACAATAATGTATCTTGGTTAGTTACCGAAGCATCGTGTATATATATTATTTGTTGTTAATCATTGAACATAGTACACTCTCAAATTTCTAACACGAAGGCATCGGAATAATGTTAAATGTATAACGAATATTTATATCGTTCCAAGTAACATATACAATTTCTAGACAATTAAGCGTTTCATGTTTATACGACCCAGTATCCATATTACTTGTCATTTATCATATAAAAGTTGGTCCCGACAATCTTTATGATAATAATTGTACATCTATTGTATAGTTAAAAGACTGACATGTCAAATAAGATAAAATAATATATATTGGTGTTCTTCCCTACCCACGCATTCTCAAAAAGAATCTGCAAAACTAGATTTCTGCAACAAATTTGATCTCAGGATAATCAGACATATATTTCCTAAATCACTTCCCTACCTCAACATTCGAAAAAGCTATCCAGAACATAGGACTACGCGACTAAGCGATGTCAAGTGACGCGGGGCTTATGTGGAGCTTAATACGTCATGTAATTTTTTCCTTAATCAAGGTTTTGTCCCAAATGGATTTTCCCCGAAGACAGCTTTTTAATGAGACAACATTATAAGCTGCTTGTTAACAATAATGGACTCCTTTTTTCATTCATTGAATTTTTATCCCCAAACTGGTTTCTTTTCGGGGAGTAAGGTTTTTAATGAGGGATATTCTTTGGCTGATTGGGACATCCAAGTGGTTTTATGGAAATAATGGATGTCTTGCCACGGATGTCTCTGCTGATTAGGAAGAAAGTAGGCTACTTGTTAACCAAGTTATACCATATGTATTATATCTTGAAGCCTATAAATAGGCACTCATTATATTGTATACAACACAACAACAAAAACAATAAAAGATATTCTCCTTCTTGTTTATTATTCTCTCTGTCTATTTACATTGTTCTTAGTTATATTCATAAAACATACACAATAGTATAAGTCCTGTTCTTTTTCTCATATTAGTAGTAATTCTCAATATAAAACTAAAGGCTGATTGGGCCCATCAATCGATAAACAACACGACTAACTAATGAGTAAATCAAGTATTATATCATCAAAAGATTCACGATCAGTCAAAATTAGTTTTGAAATAGTTGTTACATTATTAATTAATATTTTGTTAAGTTATAGTGAAATACTCAATTTACAAATAATTTTCAAACTTCCCCTTAATTATTGTACAATACATGTACGTATATCAAATGAAGAGCCCATTGGAAAGAATCCTTCAATCTCTTACCTTATTAATGCGACAACACCAGAAGTTCTTACAATGATAAGAAAAATTAGAGATGAGATTTAAGGCGAAATTGATTTCAATAAATAACAAAAGACAATTGAGTCATTTGTCAAGAAACCTTCATAAATATTTCATGTAATATGTAGTATATAAGGAATTATTAATTTATATATTTTATATGGGGTCTATAGAAATTATAAAAAAATGTATTATATTAAAAAGCGTAAAAAAATAAATGAAAAGAAATGAGAAAAAATACAAATTATTAATTTAGCACCCTATTCAATTGAACGAATAAAATATTATCTTAGAGATTTTCTTAAATAATCGAGTATTAATTTATCTGTTTTCTACCGCAATGGAGCACTGCAAAAAATGACCATTTCAAAAAACAAAAACCCAAAAAAAGGGAAAATTAATATGGAGAAGCGTATAAGGAATTATTAATTTATATTTTATATAGGGTCTATAGATTATAAAATATGTATTATCTCTTGCTATTTTTAGTTTAATTATTAATTTAGCACTCTATCCCCCCGACTATAATTTATCGAAGTTTCTACTGTAGTTCATAATTGAAAAAAAATGAACAAGGAACGAAAAAAGTACAATGACGTGACAAACAAGGTGAAAAAAAATGAAAAAGGAACGAAAAATGATAATACATACGACTGGTAAAAAATAAATAAAAACAGAACGAAAAAAGCACCTAATTATTAATTTAGCACTCCTATCTCCAAGTCGTTACTGCTTAAAATATTATCTAGCACCCTATCCCGAAAGCTGGGACCGACCAAAATATTATTTTGGTAGCTTTATTAAATAATTGAATATTAATTCTATTTGTGCTTCTTTGGCAAGAGTTGATAATTGCAAATAAAAAAATGAAAAAGAAATGGAAAAAAACACGAATTATTAATTTCGCACCCTATCCCTAAGTCGAGACATGCGAAAAATATTATATTAGAGAGTTTATTAAATACTCTAGCTATTAATTTGGTGGAGTTTCTATCAGAGATGATAATTGTAAAAACCCAAGCACCCTATTCGAGTCCGATCTAGCCAAAATATTATCTTAGAAAGTTTATTAAAAGAATCGAGTATTAATTTATCGAGTTTCTACAGTAGTTGAGCAATTGCAAATAAAAAATGGAAAATGAATGGAAAAAAACATGACTTATTAATTTAGCACTTATCCCAGCTCTAAAACCCCAAAAATATTATCTTAGAGAGTTTAATATTGAATAATCGACTATTAATTTATCAAGCTTCTATCAGATGATAATTGTAGAAAAAACTCCAAAGACCCTATCCCAGTAGTCGGACAAACCAAAATATTATATTAGAGAGTTTATTATATTAAAGAGTTTATTAAATACTCGACTATTAATTTATTGAGCTTCTATTGTAGATAATAATTGTTAAAAAAACCCAAGCAATCTCTATTCCCAAATCTGATTAGCCAAAAAATATGTTTCTTTTATAAAGTTTATTAAAAAAATCAAGTATTAATTTATTGAGTTTTTACAGTAGTTGATAATTAAAAAAAGGGGAACGAAAAAAAACACTAATGCACCCTATCCCCCGAGTCAGATCCGCCTAAAATGTTATCTGTAGAGTTTATTAAAGAATCGAAAAGTATTAATTATCTAGCTTCTAACAAGTAATTGATAATTGTAAATAAAAAATGAAAAATGAACGAAAAAACACGACTATTAATTTAACCCTATCCCCGAGTCGAGATCGACCAAAAATATTATCTGAGCTTTATTTAAATAATCGTAGCTTAAAGAAAAAAGGAAAAAAAAAATAACAAAAATCTTAAAAACAAAAAAACAAAAAAATGGAAAATGAATCGAAAAGACAATTTAATTATTAGTTTAAGACTATCCCGAATCGAGACTCCGCCAAAATGAAAGTCTTAAAAGAGCTTATTAAATAATCGAAGATTAATTTATCAGCTTTTAAAAAATTAAAAAAATGAGCCACGCGCATGAAAAAGGTACCTAACTACGCTCTTTATAATAAACTATGATGAAGGGTTACTAATCTTGATGGCAAATATTTGTAGACCTTCAATATAAGATAAAGGTATGTTAAAGGAGCGACTTTTTATCATTATTATGGGGGGACTAATCATATATTTTTTGTATAAAATTACTTATATTTGTACGATAAATTGTAACTTTTCAAAATTTAGGGAGGCGTTATCCCCTTCGTTACTTCTAACCTTCGCCACTGCTCACACGTTCGATACAGAGTGAGAATGAAACCGAGGGATAACCAACTTTAGTCTCTTTCAGTTTCTGGTTGAGAAAATAATGAACAGATATTGAAATTGAAGTCAATCATGGGAGGAGAAATAAAAAGTGATTAGATGTAAAAGACTAGAAGTAAGTCAATGTCACGGATCTGTTTCTGTTTCAACCAAAATGACAATTTTTGAACAAAATCTCCTATGAATTTGGTAACTAGAGACATTGCATGATTGTCATTATTGATGCCTTAATAATTAGTAAGTGCAAGAATCTTGATTCAACCCATTGCAACCACTATCTAATCAAATCATATCCTATCACTGGAAAAACTGTGGGATGGTATTATTTTCAAAGTATTTCGCCACCACCCGGTAGACTGTCTCGGTTGGATGAAGGCCATCAAAGCTGAAATATTGTTTAGGATTTGGGCAAACAGAACTTAGTGGAGTAGTGCACCCTCCACCACAACAAGGAGGACCCATCACAACCAAACCTGAAAAAACATCAACAACAACAAAAAAAATTAAATTGGTACTTGTAAAATGAAAAATGTAGTTAAGTTCTCTTGAAATTTGATTGTTACCATTGTTTTGTGCATTGCTGGTCACGTCTGACATTGCTTTGAATAAGTCTGCGTAAACGATTTTGCTTCCAGGGAGAGAAGCTTGGACTTCATGCAACATTGCTTGCAATTTCGGATTGTAAGTGACGCTATCAGCCAACGGGGGGAGTCCAGCCACCATCATGTTGCGGATCCCAAGTCCATACAACTCCTTGATATAAAGAAACAAAAAACGCTCATCAATCAGTGGCGGAACCAGGATTTAGAAAGGCACGAGCATATATGTACAATGTACTTGTCAAATAGAGGGAAACTAGTATTCAAAGCTAAAGTCTATCCACCAAAAAAGAAATGCATGTATGTAATGTTTACTTTTAGCGTCTAGTTAGGGCGGTTTGCCTTCTGGAAATCGTCTCCATAATTGACGATGATGAACAAGAAAGATTTATGACAAGAAAATAAAATTAATGGGGTGATTTATATTGATTTACCTTAATAAATTCTTGAATTTTGTTTTGCAGAAAATCTTGAAAGGCAGCAGGGTCGATAAACTCTGCCCTCCTTGGAGATGCAGCATAGTAATTGAGAAGGTAATCATTGCTTCCAGCAACTATAAAAACAAGGGAATTGTTGAGTATTTGTTTGGCCTGAACTTCTCCCACAATTGATGTCAACTTCCCAATATATTGATTTTTGAAAATGTCAACCTGTTTTGCAACAGGAATAATATTTGCCATAGCAGATGTCATATCATCATACCCTGACCCAGCAGATGCAAAACAAACCCCTGTTTTGAGCTCATCGTTGGGCAATTTCGGATCCAAGAAAGGCGGCACAAGTTCCTTAATGCCAAGTGCTTCTGCTAGTAAATCTGACATGAGTTTTCCATCCGAAAATCGGCCTGTCGGGACACGGTTGGGGAAGGAAATACCATATGGGGCATGGTTAGCTTTGGCATAGCAGTTGATATAGTTGTTGTTTCCAGTGTCCACAAAAGAATCCCCAAATATCAGAATAGCAGGGAATTTTGATAGGTTTGTACCGTTTGGATTGATACAGACAGTGATGGTTATGGTCATGCACATATGCAGTATGAAAATGATTGAACATCTTGAGAATGCCATTTGAAAATGAGAGTAATTTTCAGGACAGGAACTTGAGATAAAAGAACTATTTGTGATATGTCTCATTTGAGAATGTGGTTCATGCTCATTACATATACTTTTTCATGGCGCAAATTGAGATGAGATTAGCAAAAATTATGTGGCTTATAAATGGCGTTCATATCTTGGTCTTTTCAATTAAAATTAATACATATCCTTAAACCTCCCAGATCAAATATTTTGTAACGTTCTAATGTAGATGAAGGACATTTAATGGAAATAAATGTAATTAATGATAGTGTATGTAAACCTTTTTTGTAACTAGTGCCTAATTTGTAGTCCACAAGTTAATGAGTATCAATGCATTCCATAAGTATTTATTCATTTGCAAATATAATGTGATATTATTATTTCATTTAAGATCCATTTTGTCTAGCATTACGATTCATTCTTCCGAGATTTCAGTTATATGTATATGTTTGACCAAATCTTTTATATGAATTTTATTATATCACAATTCTTAACAAATTGATACACCTTTTGAACTACAATCATTGTTCATTACATATAAGTTACAAGAATCATTAGTTATTCAAAAATATTAAAAATATGGAGATGATTACTAATGAAAATATTCATTGTTATATATATAACTAAGAACAAATTAAATTGAGAGAATAATAGAATAGGAAGAGAATATATATTTTATTATTTTTGTTGTTATGTATATATAATATAATGAGTGCCTATTTATAGGGTTCCAAAATATAATACATATGGTCATTACTTGAAAAAGAAGTCTAATATCTTACTAATCAATTTGCCTCATTTCTTGCTAGATAAGATAATTTGATGGCCAAGGCGTAACTTGATCAAAAATTTAATTAATTAAACTATGGAACCTGAATTTAAGAGGGTCAATTGGTAAATTAATTAAGGCTAATTCGATGCTAAGCATGACAATTAGAGTTCGACTAGTCCTCAACATAAAATTGGACACGTGGAAATTAAGAGTTTCCGATATTTTAGCTAGATGAAATTAATTACTAGGATAAAATTAGGATTAATTATTAGTAAAATTAGGGTTAATTATTAAATTAACCCTAATTTTATACATCGTATGGTGATGTGGCATTAAAATATGATTTTTTAAATTTACGTAATTAAAATAATAAATTGGAGGAAAAAATCGGATTAAAAATAAGATTTTGTTTACGACAAGCAATTTCCAATAATGATCCCGTAAAAAGTTATTGAATTAGGGTAATGTTTGAAAAAGAAAAGTCGGCACTGCCGCAATTGAAACAAACCAATGTCAGTGGATTTTAAATATTATTTTATGTTAATTGAGTCGACAGTTGAGATCTTCTTTCATGATTTAATTCGTATTGGTTCGGTCGTGATCTGCACGATCATGTCTAGGCAATCGAAGAGAAAATCGAAACACTATAAATACCCCCGCATGTTCGTCATCAAGCACCTCCACGAAAAAAATACAACAAAATCTTACGAGAGAATATTTCATAAAAAGCTACGTAGGTATTTACCCATGAATAAAACCTCACAGTTCTTTATTTTAGAATTGAAAACCACCTTGAAACCACAAAAACACAAAATCTTGACCCAAGCCAAGTAGGCACGAAGTGAAGAAACGGTTGAATTCTTTGCACAAACCACCGGTAATTTAGAACAACTTGTCAAAATCGTGAAATCGATTAATTCATATCTCAACGTCAAATCACTACGAGTTTAAGCCATAAAGGCTATTGTATTAAATCCGGGCATGACATAAGGCTGCATGTATGCGCCCGTTAGGAAACACGGGAGGCAATTTCTTCAAGACACCCTTGGCGAAACAAGCATATCCAGCGCGGATAGCACACAGAAGATCGGGAATGCAGCTAACTTAAACACACAGGCTCGGTCCGGCTTTCTGGGATCAGGCGCTAAAGACACCAATTGAACCAAGCATCGAATCGAGCCTCGGTCCTCGGCCAGTCCAAGGAGCCAGGGTCTCTCCGTGGCGGCCGCGCAGGGGTAAGCTACTTAGGCTCCGGCTCGGACCCGTATCAAGTCAAGACCCAGTCAGAGACTAAGTCTACATCGGTCTAGGATCACAAATCCAGACTATTATCGATCTATTATCCAAATCCATTTCATTTATCATACAGTTTAGGCTCGTATCCAAGCATTCCGAATCCATTTCGGGATTATACAAGTTAGAACTGTGTCAAACATCCAAATTGACCCCGGTCACATGCACTGTCGAGGCAAATATCCAAGTCCTAAATCCAAGACACAAATCCAAATCCAAGTCCAAGTCTACATGAACCTAGATCCAAGCGTCTCGAAATTCGTGATCCGTTTGAACCGATAGGCGATTTGATAAATCTTCTTTGTACCTAGAAAGGTTTCCCCAAAGGAGTTTCATTGTATTGGTACGCATAGTTATAAGTAATAAAATCTTTCTACACGTTACAAAGACATCCACATTATTTCCATAACACTCCCCCTTGGATGTCTAATCAATAAGAATATGCATCATTAAAAGCTTACTAGGAAAAATTCGTGTGGGATAGAAACCTAGTGAAGGAAAAAGAGTGCATTATTCTTAAAATATGCTTATAATGTTGCCTCATAAAAACCTTAATAGGAAAATCCATTGGGACAAAACCTTAATTAAGGAAAAAGGCATGATGTATTAACTTCGCTACAAAGCTTGACATCAACAGTCGACATAGTCCCCATACTTACAGATAGCTTTTACTGAATGTTGAGGTAGGAAGTGATTTATTGAATATATACGCGGATTATCACAAGATCGAATTTGTTGAAAATCAATTTCACCATTCTTTTGAGGATCATGGGTGAAGAAGAATTTCGGTGAAATATGTTTTGTTCTATCCCCTTTGATATATCATTCCTTTAACTATCTGTTTGTGAAGAATTATCTTAAATACAGTGGAATTAGGACCAATTTCTTAGATAATAATCCACACGTATTTTGGATATGGTGGATCACAGTTCTTAGCCAAACACATTCACTACTTGCTTCGTGTATTGCCAATATTTTCGGCGTAGTTCGATATGTAAATTTGAAATAGTTTGTTTCATAGATGCATACGAAATAGCGTTCGCCCACTAGTAAATGAATACACTATCTATGATCTTGAATTTATGGGGATTAGATAGATATCCCTTTGTCGGCATATGCGGTTAACCCCAATTTGGAGGGTATTTGAATGAAACGATCTCGTATCCGTTTAGCCTGCAAGGTATTGAAGGATTTGTTTAACTCTGTTCAATGTGCATTCGGTTAGTCGGAACTATATCTTGCTATGATTAACAACAAATGAAATAATATGCAGTGGCATGTGGCAAAATACATTAATGCTCGATAGCACTTAAAATATAAGTGCCGAGGGACCAAGTAGCTCTTCATTATTTTGCTAGGCTTTGAATGGATCTTTGTTTTCATCTGGTATTCTCGCAACCCCGTCGAGGTGCTAAATGGATCTTTACTCGAGTGATCTGTTGCGATGCAAGACAAAACTTTGTGCATTAGAGATCTTTTCGTCTCAATTCTTCTTCCAAGTAGTTTATAGCTTTTGGAAGTTCTTTAGGAGTTCCAGCTATATTTAAGTCATCAACATAAACTACAATTATTTCAAACTCTTGTCATGATCTTTCATGAAAATGCAAGGGCATATAATATCATTCTTATAACCTTCTTTGGTTAAATATTCACTTAGACGATTATACCACATTCGCCCAGATTGCTTTAATCTGTATAAGGACTTATTCAATTTTATAGAAAAATATTCTCAAGACTTGAAACATGTGCTTCAGGAAAATGTAATCCTTCTAGGAGTTTCATATAAATGACATTTTCAAGCGTACCATATAGATAAGCTGTTACAATATCCATTAGGCGCAAATCAAGTCCTTCATGTGCTGCTAGGCTAATTAAATATCGAAAGGTAGTTGCATCATTTATCGTAGAATATGTCTACTCATGTCAGTAAATTTCTTTAAAAATCCTTGGGCTATAAGCCTTGCCTTGTACCTCACAATTTCATCCTTTTCATTTTGTTGTCTGACAAATACCCATTTATATCCCACTGGCTTTACACCTTTTGGTGTACGGAATACAAGTCTAAAAACCATTCGTTGTTCAAGTGATTTCAATTCAAGTAGATTCGATCATTCACAAATGCGCATTCATCTAGACTTGGGTTCATGATCCTCGTTTTCATCCATCACGTTCAATGACTGTATTATATGAGTATTTATAAATCGCGATGTATCTCATTTAGTTTCCACAGCGTCCCACTCAAACACAATTTATTGAAATCTCTTGCATTGTTATAATTTGAATGTAGGAAGTTCTTTTGGAACTAAATTTTCGATTATGAGTTGAGACTTCTTGTTATTTTATCCTCTTAAGCCATTTTTGGTGATTGCTTCTTTTCTTTTCAGTATTCTTATTCTTGGAACCCGATTGGTCTACGCTTAGTATGCTTTTGACTCATTCTCGATTCTATTGGATCCTTGAGGATATCAGTGCTTGCTCCGAGCATTGCATTTGGTATGTGTGATTTAGTCGCACCTTTTAGTCAAAAAAAGCATCGGCAATTATTTTTGAACTTCTAGTTCACATTATTTATATGAGGATCAAGATAAGATAATGATTATTCATTCCAACTAATATTTCTCAGCTGCTTATTTTCTCCCTCTAATATTGGGAAGTGCGATTCGTGTCGAGCAATAAATAAGTCTCCCGTGCAAGGTTCCAAATACTTTATTATGGATGGAGACTCGAAACCAACATAAATTTCCATCCTCCTTTAAGGACCCATCTTAGTGCATTGTGTGGAGTAATAGGGACATATACCTTACCAGGTTCCTGACCCGAAACCAATTGTAAAGGGGATGTTGTATGATAAACTTGTTATTTTAATGCGAACAAGTGTTCTTTGCATCTGTTATGGCGTGCCCTAATAAGTAATTGGGAGTTTCGTTCTCATGAGTAATGGTCCTACAATCTATTGAAGGCGTTTAATCGTGATTGATAAGACCGTTTGTGTATGAACATGTTCTACAAGATGTTCAACATCAATTCCCTCCGACAAGCAATAGTCATTAAAAGCTTGGGAGATGCTTGCTTTAAGCATTATCTGGCATGTTTTCTTGATTGGATAATCAGGGAAATGTGCTCTTAATCGAATGATTTGAAGCGAAGTACTCATGGCTTGAGTCTGAGTAGACAATAGAGATACGTGTGACAATCTTGTTGATGCATCAATAAGGACTATGAAATACCTAAATGTTCCACACATGTATCACCTTGTATACGGTCCAAGAATTTTGGAGATTCATTTCCAACATTTGTTGGTGAAGGCCTAATAATGAGTTTATATTGAGAACATGCATCACAAACAAATTCTTTCAATTGGAGGTATAGGCTAACTGATAGGTGTCGAGAGTGTTTTCAATTATTTTTTGCATCATAATTGATGCAGGATAGCCTAACCGGTCATGTCGAACAATAAACTCATGTGATTCTTGACAGTTTGATAGAACATGCGTTTATACTAGAAATATCTTTGTAGTACAACCCACATGACAACGCTGGTAACTTTTCTAATATAGTCTTTTTACCAGATATTATGCTCTTAATATTGAGAAACTCCATTCCTCCTTCACTTGTCGTCTCAATGTGATAGCCATTTTGGAATATGTCTTTGAAACTGATTAAGTTTCTTTGAGACTTAGAGGAATATTATCTTTGCTAATATGAAATTGTGTTCGTCCGGGAATAATATGTTAATTCTTCCGAGCCTTCAATCAATTTACCCTTGCCGATATTGTAATAACAACATACTTTGCATTATCAAATAAGAAAAGTATTTCTTATCTTTTAGGATGGTATGAGTTGTAGTACTATTTGCAAGACATATTTCTCCTTTATTCATGTTGTCGGTGGCCACATGAAATTCATTGTTCCTTATTATACAAAATGAGAGTAATATTTAAAATTAAGAAAATTGATAATATAGTTGCTAAACATCATTGATAAATCAATATGCCAACGTAACACATCAGCGATAACTAAAAATAAAACATCACTAAAAAGTTCAATCGAACTAAAACAAAACATAATCCAAGTAGCTTATTCAAAAGAAATAATATAAATGCAAATAGTTCTAGATAGACTTCATGCTTACGTCGGCGTATCTTTACGTGTTAACCGGGAAGTCAATGACATCCGAAGTGGGTGGAATCAAATTGACCATAGTTAATGCAAAAGCACATTTCATGCAAGTTTGTTTCCACCTTTTTGCTTTTGTTTTCATTGATTCTTGATAAAGATCAACAAGATGCTTTGAAGTACGGCATGATGCGTGACAGTAGTCTTCTGCCATGTAATGTTAGCATATGTTCTCCACTGATTTATCCTTTACTCTACCATTTTTCTCATTTTTATTCTTCCACTTCTTATGTCCACGTTCCCAATACGATGGATGTCCATGGTATGATGGACGAGAAAAACCACGACCTCTTCGACTTTCGCGTCAGCGACGATTGTTTCGTTGTTTTGAATTATTGCATTGGCTTGGGGAATAGGTTGGATCAGGTTGGATGGGACTCATGGTTTTTCATCAAGAGCTCATTATTTTGCTCAGCTAGTAAAAAGCAACTGATTAGTTCAGAATATTTTTTAAATCCCTTTTCACGATATTGATGCAGGAGCATATTAGAAGTGTGATCAATATTTCATTATTTGTAAATAAATACTCCATAATAAACATGCAGCAAGCATGAACTAATGGAGGGTTGACATACTTTTTCATAAAATGTGTCTTAATGGCAAAGTTTTTTATTTCTATATGACAACACAAAAATATGTGTTTTGGGTCGAGTTCGGGTCGTGTCAAGTAATATAGTAGAAAAAAGTAAAGTATCGAACCCACAAATTTTAATCTATTGAGTACTAGTTCTTTCGAGGATTCCTTAGTTAACTAAATAATAATTAATGATTAACTAAATTAAATATTAAAGTAACTAATAATTAGCTAAATTAAATAACTAAAACAAAAATAACAAATATTAAATTACTAATGCGAAAGATAGCAGGACACATGAATTCGTTAGAACTTCGTATTTAATTAACTATGGGATTATTTATCAATTTATTACAAGAGGATTCTAAAATATTACTATTCTCTCGATATCTGCCTCGATTCCTTAGAAAGCCCATACATATCTACATAATGGTTTAAATATTGGAATCGGATGAAGAACAATTGTCTTATAACTTGTACGTGACACGTACTTATAACTCTATGGTAAATGAAATACATGTTCTAATTAACTTTTCCTAGTGATCACCTATCTCTAGCAATTAACCACTTATGTAAACAATTTACTAATTTCCAGTTAATGAAAAGTAATTAAGCACAATAATTAGAATTATAAATAAACGATGAACAAATCCCACATAAAATAAATATTTCGAATCAAACTATATCACGGTAGTGACTAATAATAAATTAGTTCAGAATTGAAAGCCAAAACAAATAAATAACGTTATTGAAAAATATTTGGAAAATAATAAAACCGAGTGGCTGAAATAATTCCGTGCGTCTCTATGTATTTGAACATCTTCCTTTTATAGGAAAGTTGAGAACCCTTTATGAGTCTTTATTTTCAAAATACAGCAGGCCCCACTGACCCCACTCCATCCATGCTAGTCTTTGGGTTCGAATAAGGTCCATTTACCTTTGATTTTGGGTTGAAAATGGGCCAGAGTTCCAATTCAAATATTCAACCATGGTGGGTCTGCATCATATCAATTGGGCCTGGTCCTTGGGAATACTACACGAACTGCCTCATCTTTTTTGAGTTTATGCTTGGACCAATGACCATTCAACATCTTCGGTTTAATCATCATTTAACTTTCATTTTTTCTACTTCATCAAATAATTACATCTATTCACGTTTATATGAAAATAAGTGTAATATGTATCTAATTAAATTTAAATAGCATAAAATTATAATCAAACAAATCTCAAGAATGCTATATAATATACACTTAACACTATCCACCTAATTAATCTAAGGATATATATAGTTTATTACAAATATATGAGACCGAATAATTTTCTTTATAAACTATGCTGATTATTTTATAGCATATTTTCATTTTCATTTGATATGAACTTTTTAATTATATATATTTCTTTGATTGTTATAAATGTTATATGTTATTTCAATCTAATTTTTAGAGGGGAAGTCCCAATATTGAAGCTTGGATTGATTACCATTTACCCTCCCTTTCAATTTAGAAGATGGTTGAGAGCGCTTACGGTTCATTAATGATATAGTTCACTAATATTTATTAATTTTTATATGCATTCAATTTGATAGCAAAAATGAGTACGCGTGTCAGATATGCAATTACAAGATGGTACAATTTTAAAAAATCATAAAAAAAATGTATCAAAATTATTCTAAGCATAATTAGTATGTGTATCGAAGTCGTTGAACAGAGTGTTAGACATTCACACCAAGATGACCTAAAGGTAAAATAAACTTATATAATTGGAAATTAATAATTTTTGCCAGAAAATTGTGTATTCTACGCAAAATGTAGCAAAAGAAAAAAAATATTTAATAAAATAGTATAATTTATACTTTAAATTAATGAAACAAAAGATTAATGAATTTAACTTTCCGCAATGAATTTGTTATTTATTAAGATGGATACTTAAATTTGCCATTCATAATCTCTCGTCTCTGTGTTCTAAATTTGTCAAGTTTAACACTCATAAAGGCTCCTCAACTAAACTATAAAAACTACTCACTCATACAAATATATATTGCTTTCCATGTATAATAGAAAAGTGCACATATGATTTCCTTGTAATCATGGTAAATTAGATAATTAAGCAAAGTTGATCCTCTCCTATCTTGCATTACTACCATTCACCCCTTTCCCTTCACCAACACTTAATAAACAAACTAATCAGATCCAACTAACAGCATCACTACACCCACTCAGGTACACTCATTTACTTGGCTTGTGTCCCAAAATTCCAAGAAAAAGAACCATAATGTAATCATATTATCTCCACTACTCGTCCTTGAGTACAAAAACCAACTTCCAAAGAATTATTCTTCATCCAAAAACTAATTCTATGAAAGCTAGGAGTATCGTAAGTTATCCAAAACAATTCAAAAACATAGTCATTCATCAAATATGAGCACGGCAAGATTTGTGAAATGTGTGACAGTGGGAGATGGTGCCGTTGGAAAGACTTGCATGCTTATTTCCTACACTAGTAATACATTTCCAACGGTAATAATATCTAATTTATGATTATTATTTTTAAAATTCATTGATCGTTTTAGTCTTGTTATTTACTAAAGATTAATAAGTTATTGCTAAATCATCAATTGATGTAATAGTGATTTTAAACAATAGGATTACGTTCCAACTGTATTCGACAACTTCAGCGCAAACGTTGTGGTGGATGGTAGTGTTGTTAACATGGGATTATGGGATACTGCAGGTTAGTTTTTGCACACCTCGACTAATTTTAATATATTTTGTTCTAACATTGGGTAATATTACGGAATTACAATGTTGGGACATGGTCGAATATTTTGTATCATGCGATCTAGCCATTAGATAGTGAGGCCCATTAAATTTATCACAGATAAATCAGTATTAATCAGACATTATTAATTAAGAGATCATTCAAATTCTACATGGTAACTGTGAGCCACACACGCTGTGACAACCCCTACCTTCACCATGTCCGATTTGATTTCTTCCGTGGGCGGGATATATGCTCACCCTCACTAAACCTAGTCTGCCTCACAATCTTATCCTGGCTCGTTTCCTTCTTACAAACTTCGATCATATTTCTCCGTTTTATTTAAAGTTCTCTAATGATAATCACGGTCAAATCATTAGTACCGTCACTTTTAATGGTAAATAATTACGATGTAGCCTCTATCCAAATCTCTTCGCTTGTCGCTATTGCTCGAAGAAAATTTGGCTTTATCAATGGGAAGCTTGTCAAACCTTGCTGTCCGTCCTCGTCGAAAGCCGAGTTTTGCCCAAGCAACGCCGCGGCAATGGATTTTAAATACGACGATATATCCTTCCTCAAAACTATTCCATACTTGAGGAGGCTCGTCCGGCATGGGCGGTTGTAACATCGGGTTCGACGTTGGCATGTATCAGAATCACTGGAAAGGCTGCCAGTCGGTTCAGAAGAACCCTCGACGATTTTGGCAAACTTCACCACTTTAGCGACCGACCACTCTATTTACCCCATTCCTTCTTGTTGTCGACGCTGGTTCTCATGCTGCGATTTAGGTAAGCAGTCAAAGAAAATAGGATAACATCGACTCCATGAGTTTTGCTGCATCGACGCTGTGAAGCTTTAAGTGACTTCGTTTCCGTCATTATTGTCTCAAGACCCGCAACCTACACTTCGATCGCTATCACGCCACGCTCAGAGAAGAATTAAAGCTTCCAAAGAACATTACTTCCTGACGCTTCTGCTTGGCTGAACATGGTCAAGCATCAAGACTCGAGGTACATCCCGTCCTGCGTACTTATTAATGCATGTGGGCTACAGTTCTCGAATTGCTTTTCAAGCACGGTTTCCCCAAAGCGCGTCGACTTAGTAATGGGTCGAAGTTCAACGCAAGGCCGTTTTGGCACTGGTTCGCCAGACAAGGTCGGTTCGCTGAGCCTGGACGTGGTCAAGCCATGGGCAAACAAAGTTCGAAATGCATCGTGGTCGCATGAGGCGCTCGAGGGTAATGCGTAAGCTCATGTCTCTTCGGGTAACTCTGATAATTCCTCGTTCGTTGATAAATTAATCTAAATTAGTCGCTAAAGAATCGGATCATTGATTCGGTGCCTCTACCACGAATCGGTGATCAGTTTATTATGTAATAAGATTGACATTTCGTTGTCCGTCATCTTCCACGGGCAACTTTCTAGCGGTTAAACGTGGTAACGTGTATCTTTCTTCCCATTTTGTATCATGAGATGTTCTCAGACGCTCTCGCTTTAACTGAATTTGATTGTGGACCCAATTACCGACTCTCTAAATTGGGTGCGTGGATTAAATTTACTAAGAATACTGTGACATAATGCACCTCAACTCGAGGAAACTAATTAGTTCTCAAGGAAATGAATTAACGACTATACTAGTTTTCAAGAGATCCTCGAGACTTGGATTGCCGTATGAATGGGAAGTGTCTCCTCCGGATTTCAGGCTACCGAGATTGGGTCATCCTTCGCAGTAAATGTATTCACTTTATTTCTAGCTTCACGGGCTATTGAATAAAGCCTCATGCATTGCCATCTAAAAATTAGTCTGTAGATCTCTTTCACACAATGAAAGCATAAGGCCACTCGTTATTTTGAATTGATTCATTGTGAGATTCATGAGACCAAATAACACCGCTCTCTCGCGCGCTTTCGATATTTCTTGACTTTAGTAGATGACTTTTCTCGTGTTGTTTGGTTATTTTTACTTGTCGATAAAACCGAAGTTCACAAGTACTTTTTATAATTTCTTGATAATGTAATTTACTCAATTTAAAGCAAAGTTCGCTTTGTATGAGCGATAATGCATCAATTCTTCGTTGAATATTTTTCCTCCGAGGGTATTATTTTCAAAATTTGCACCGTACCCTCACAGAATTCGCAGGCGTAACGTAAGCATGCATATTCTAAACGCAGTCGTGCTTTCATGCTTTCAAAGCAATCACTTAATGGCTAAGTTTCAGTTTAATGTATTTTGACGGCATATTATCTCGCAATCGTATTCTCTAGTGTATTGAATTTTAAGTCTCCCTACGAGGCGTTATACAAAGTTGCCCCCTTCATACACGGAATCGCGCGGTGTTTGGGGTCCTATGTTACTTCATGATCAAAATCCCTTTGATAAGTTTAGTAGTAGCAAATATAGCCAGACTAGGTTACTCCTTATGGAAAAAAAGTGGGCGTGAACTTTTGGATTTGACTGAGACTTATTTTGTGTCTCATGACGCTGTGTTTTTATGAGGCCGAATTTCCGTATGTTAATGTCTCCGCTGCTTTTCCTAGCGCTGGGACTCCACTTCGAGATGTTACTAGTGATTGTATTTCATTTCTTCAATCTACTGGCGCATTTACTGGTGTCAGTTTGACGCATTTCACGGAGGCGTTGTCTTCGGGCGGAGCTGGATGCCCAATGGCTGGGTCTACTAATACGCTACGAGGACGCCGCGGTGTCTGGCTGTGTCCGCCGGGACCCAGAAGGGCGTGAGAAGCCGGGTTCGAATGGTGAACAATCGGGGCGCAGCCAACGAACTCGCTCTTCCTTCCGTGAAGCTGGGATTATGTCGCTAATACCGGCCCAAAAGTATACCGTCCTCACCGCCCTCCTCTCAGCCTCGTAGTACTTCTTATCCTAAAGGCACATTCAAGAAATTTTAATCGCTATCAAGGGGCATAAAAGTTTTCAGAACTATAATCGCAGTATCGAGCCAAATCTTTCCAGAAGAAATGTTATATTCCGAATGGCGAGGCCTAGGTGAGATTAATGACAAGAAATGAATGAGATGTTTGTTACTGTGAGTAGCAAGGCTCTTGGTACTGGGCAAGGAGGCGGCTATCATTTTGATGGCGTGACAGTGCTTCAAAGCTCGCTTTGGTCATTTCGTAACCACTAAGTCAAGTGGATATCATCATGACACATTTGTTCTCAGCGGCAAAAGAGTATGGCTAGTCAACTTTCCCGGCAAGTAGCCGCTAAGTGGTTTTATTGATGGATGTCCATAATGCTGTCACGTGGGATTTATCCGAGGAAGTATATATGAAATTGCTTCCGATTTTAATACCGTAGTCGCCCTGGTATGGTTCAGAGCCTACAAGTCGCTATACGGGCCGAATACGACTCGATGTTGGTTTTCAAAAGCTAGCAACCGCCTTTGCGTTGTACGGTTTTGTTTAATCTTATTCGAATTATTCACTGCTTACACTATGTAAGGACAATGTTTGGTTACAATGCTACGTATATAAAGCTGAGGATTTGTAATCTCGGTAATGATTCCGCCGCAATCTCTTGAAGTTTCAAACAATATCTTTTGCTCGTGTTTCCATATCAAGGATTTAGGCATTCTCAAGCAATTTTTAGGGGCGGAAGCTTGCTCGTGAGTCAAGAAGGAATATTTCCGAGTCAAGCAGCTGTCCTTGATATTATCTCCGAAGTCGTTTACTGTGGGCCGACGCTGCTGCCTTTCCGACGAACAAAATCACAATTTGGGTCGGCCGATTTAGTATCCTTCTCCTGACGTGGAACGCATTTCGCCGCCAGCGGTCGATTCACTTATCTCGCTATTAACGCTGCCCCGGGATTGCCCTTTGCCGCTCACGTGTTATCACGCTTTCTCCATGCACCTCGCCGATCATCAAGCTAGCGCCACAAGGAGCGTAAAAGCATCCGAAAGTGGTGCCCGGGCTATGGATTTTATTGTCGGGCCTAGCCGAAGTCATAGCCTCACTGCAAGCGATTCGATTAAGCAATTGTCCACTCACTGCCGCCGCCTCTCGGACGGATCGTGTTTTCGCTCTTCTCACGTGGCGTGTCTCGGGAAGACGGGTTAAACAAAGTTGTCAGGCTCGCTCGCCGGCCAGAAAGTGAATATAGCTCTATGGCGATCGCGAAAGGAAATGGTTGGAAGTGCTTTGTTCATATTGGGGATATCTCATACGCGACCTATGAGTTTATTGTAGTGAAAGTCAAATTTCTTCATTTGGCCCATAATCCAAAGGTTCCATGAACGCATTTAAGCATATAGAGATTGACTGTCATTTTCTGAGGGATGCTATTTTGATGGAACGATTCACACGTCTCATGTTCCTACTCAATGTGATAGCGAATTCTTACAAAAGCGCCGAGGAATAGTTCGAAGCTTTTACTTCGGCAAGTCGTGGTGATTTATCTTCATACTCCAACTCGCCAGGTGGTATTAATGGAATCCAAAGGCTGAGATAATGGCCGGGACTTATAGGTCTCACTCTGCGTCCCGATCTTCCGATGCGAGGTCGCAGGGAATTCCGGAGAAGTTCGACTTACAAAGTCTCACCTTCTCCGACGTCGGACCTCAGATTTCGATCTAACCTGCTTTGTATCGTTTCGACTTAAGATTCAGATAAGACCATTAGTTATTATGTATAAATTGTACAATGTATCATTATTATTAATCAAGAGATCATTGAAATTCTACAGGTAGCCATGCAACTACTCATGACCTTTCTGAAAATCTTTGTAATGCAGGACAAGAAGATTACAACAGGCTGAGACCTCTAAGCTATAGAGGAGCTGATGTTTTTTTATTGGCGTTTTCCTTAATTAGCAAGGCGAGTTTAGAAAACATAAGCAAAAAGGTATCTATTGTAATTGGCGTTACTGGATCCTACAATATGCATCTCTTAAGTTTTTTTTTTCCTTTCAATTAAGCACTTAGAAGAAACTAATTCATATATGCTTCTTAATAGTGTTACTAATTTGTATATATACAGTGGATCCCTGAACTTCGACACTATGCGCCTAATGTACCAATTGTCCTCGTTGGAACGAAACTCGGTATGATTATTGACTTTTATCTTCTTGACAAATTGTTTATGAAATTCGGTAACAATACAATTTCAGCAACGAATCTTAAATCAATAATTAGGGTGGACCACAAATAGTAAACCAATTTCACTGGAAGATTTTTTATATTGTTGACATATCGTCCCTTCTCTCTATTAAGCACCATCAAGCAAACATGAGAAGTTGCATGGATACCTGTAGAAAACATTAGCAATGCTTGATGATGTATTTTGACGATGTCACCTCATAGTATAATTTGAACTTTTTGAGGTTGAGGGTGACATCGTCCCCTTCTCTCTATTAAGCACCATCAAGCAAACATGAAAATATAATTGGAAAGTGATCCATATTATCATTTTGTTAATTCAATATATATATATATATATATATATATTCTTTTTTCTCTTTTCTCTTTTTCTTTTTCTTCTTTCTTTTTTTCTTCTTTTTTTATATGCTTAGTCACAATATTAATTTCTGGTATGTGATGAAGTTTAGACTTACGAGATGACAAACAATATTTAAGCGACCATTCTGAATCAGTTTCAATCACAACTGCCCAGGTACGTAATCCACTGGCACTGTCCATGTTCCCCTGTTTCAACAATTACTTTCAATCCAGAAAAATGAAATAGCATTCTCTTGTTTAAAGGGGGAAGAGCTCAAGAAAACAATTGGTGCAGTCGGTTATGTTGAATGTAGCTCCAAGTCTCAACAGGTATTCAATTAGATTAATGGGGCACCATTGTTTACGACAAGCGCTATATAAGTGTTTGACCTTAGATAACGCTTATGAATCGCTATCTAAACTATCAGAAGGGATGTTGCAACTGTACTTATCTAAAAAACCATTATGCTAGTTCTAATAACTAATACTGTAATACTCAATTTTCTTAACTAACTAACCAATATACATGATTTGTTCTCTTAATGATTGTTATTTGATGTTCCAGAATGTGAAGCTAGTATTTGATACCGCAATAAAGGTGGCTCTCCGTCCACCAAAATTGAGGAAAAAGCAGAGCAAGGCAAGGACGCTTTGCACCTTCATGTAGGTTGCAATAATCATATAAGCAGCATATTCTTTGAATCATTATTATTTGACACCCCTAATATAATACTTTTTGGATTCTATATATGTAACAATTTATTATGTCATAATATTGTAAATGAACCATATATACGTCTTCTGAAGTTGGGCTCTTCGATCTTAGTTCTATTTCTTTCCAATTAGGAGGCCAAATCATTCTTTTATCTTGCCAATTTATGGTTTTTGTTATTTTTTCCATACTGGTGAATGACGCGCTTCGTAAATACATGGCTAGGCAAGTCAGGTGTACTTGAGCTTGATCGAAAAAGTGTTGTTGATCGAAAAATCTTTGAACTCTTTATTTTGAAGATAACAAATTACGTATACTAATGAGCTTAACAATTCAAGTCATCTATTGAAGATCAAACTTTCAAAGATTAGTCTTAGCGAGTTAGGATCTTTGTAAGAAATCTCTATTCTATCTATTTTCTAGAATAATCAAGAGTGCGATCTTTTAAACGTTTTTATATATTATACGGTTTTGAGAAATTAAGTTAAATGTTGAATTGGTTGTGATTTCGCATTCGAGTTTGATTATCACTTAAAACGGTTTTGAGTTCAAGTGTTATGACTTTGTGTCATAAAAAGATTGAACTTAAAATGGGGTTAATTGAAAATCAAACATATAAAACGAAATATGATTTTTGGCTGAAAACCCGTCATCGGGACTTGAAGCAAGTCGATCAGAGAATCCACTAAGCCTAAATCATTTTTGTGGGTGTGGCTTCGAGAACAGTCGGGACTTCACAGTCGAGCCCGTTAGGGTTGATCATTTGAGACTTGTTCGGGACCGTGAAGTCCGACCAAGCCCGATGCAGCTTTTTATTAAGGATATATAAAAGCCAATTCAATATTTTTTAACCTAACATTCTCCGAACTTTTTACACATTTTTCAAGAACATTTTTAGAGAATTCCAAAAGCAAAAAGTCACTCTTAGATTATTCAACGAACTAGATTGAGAGGATTTCATAGTGGGTTGTTCAGTTCAATTATATTGATTCTAGTTTTGTTGAAATTCTGGGTAGCATCTTGGGTTCTTAATCGGGGAGATTAAGAGTATTGAAATCCTAAAGCGGAGCTTTGCGTTTCTAGCATAGGTTTGCTAGAATTTGTTGACCATTTGTATTTGGAGTTGCTTGCTCGTACGAACTCAAAGTCTGCTCCATTTTCATAGTGTTGATTGTTCCCCAAATTCCGAGGTTTGGAAGCCCGGCCCGGTCGATCTTGAGTGGCTTAGAAGTTCCACATAAAATCATTGAGTTGTTTCTTTCCCTTGTCTTACATTTTATTTACTCTTAATATTATTTATATTGTTTGTTGTTTGTTGTTTATTCTGCGTTATTCAATATATATAATTATTCTAATTTATTATTGCTTAATTGTGTAGGGTAGCATTATAATTTATTAGTAGTATTTTAAATTTGACAAAATTTGAAATTCACCTTAAAATTATAAAAATCCAAAAATACAGTACAATCTTTATTCACTTCCCTCTAAGGATAGTAATTAGTCCAACAATTATTGGTAAAGGAAATCGAACTTATGATGTTACAATAACTAGCTCATCTACTCCACCAATTTAGCCATCATACGGGTTTGTCACAATTTATTCTTCTTATTATGCATAGTACACTTCGAGACGGTGAGAGATAATGCAAAACGTATAGTAATGACGCCTAACAAACCAAAACGTTTCAAGCGGCTCTTGATTCTTAATTGCCTTAGTTGTCTGTCTGATAAGCTTTGCAGAAGAAAGTGCAGAAGATCGGTTCAATAATGCATTATATTAAATCTCATTGATTAAATATTAGAAGTGAAATAGTTCTTGGAGGGGTAATATATAACATTCTCTAATATATTTGCATGTGCCAACAAAATTTGAGCATTGAATTTGACATGTTAGGATATTTACTGCATGCACGTTTGTAGTAGTGAATGTTGTTGCCGCATTTTGCGCTAAGACACACATATGATACCTATATCTCCGTTGCAGATATTAGAATAATAGGGAGTATATAGGAGCATTGATTCTAATCATGTGGATATTCGAATTTTAATATACTAGGTATATGACAAAGCACTCTTATACGTAGTAGTATAAGTTATGTGTTTGGCTAAACTTTTGGGTCGAAATCACTTATAAGTTAATTTGGTTAAAAAGAATGTTCGAATAACATTTTTAGTTGTAACTTATAAATTGAAAGTAATTTATAAGTTGAAAAAAAAAAAAATATTAATTCTTTTTCCAACTTTTTTACACCAACTTATTTTTTAATTTGACTTGATAACTTACTTCATTACGCCTCAAAAATTTAACTTTATACCTCATTTACTCTTCATTATAAGTCATTTATTCATTTCATCCTTCATTATAAATATTTAACTTATAGGTTGATTTAGTCATAAAATATAATTTTTAGTTATAATTATTTTTATTCTTTCAAATATTAAATTTCTAATTTATTTATATCATAAAGGTAATGAGATGTCCTTGAAAAAGAGTAATCGTCTACTTCGAACTACGGGTTAACCGAGGAAAACTTCTTATGCGCTATGACTAACTTGACCTTGAAGTAAATAATTAAAGATTATCTTTGAAAGTAAAAACATAACTAATTTGTAACCCGATTCGAGGCCAATGACACCTAGGCTGAGGCGAGAACTGTCCGTGAAGGATTACTTATGATAGCAGAAATTACAAATAAGGACATATACTAATGCTTTCATTGTCTTGTGCCTATTCTACTCATCGATGTATAAGTCGAGCCCACCACGAAACACTACAAAACTCATTTATCTGGCTACGATCTGAAGTATGTGAACCTACGTGTTAGTCAACAAAGCGTGGGGCCCGTAAAGTAGCGAGGTGTTACTGGCAGTTGTAGAATACTAAGGAAGTTTATAGATCGACTCGTACATTTAGTACCAATATAAAATATAAATTCTCAGAAGCTTTTTGGCCTCACAAAACACAATCACGAGACACTCTCTTTATTTTTCGGTGAAGTCTAGATGCATAAGTGAAGGGCCTTTATTTCAATAATGAGCACAAACAACGGAGGTTTATGGAAATAACATCCCATAAAGAAAGAAACTTTCCATCTTGAAAACAATCAATGCATTCGATCTTTTCTTCCCGCCAAAGAAACTTTTTGCCATCTGTCGAGATGGATTACATGTACTATTCACGGTTTGGTCCTTGTTGGATTTACCAAATGGGGCTCATACATTGAATGTAAATGGGTATTTAAGAAGAAACATGATAAGAAGGCAGGAAAGCGTTGATGTTTTCAAGCTAGACTTGTAGCGAAAGGTTTCAAACAGAGTTCACGGGTGGACTATGTGGCACACTGCGCTTGTCTTAAATCCGTCCGGATAATATTGTATTCTTTGCATTCATGACTATGAAATGGAAAATGGATGTAAAGGCTGCTTTCTCGAATGGAAATTTAAGAGGAATATGTGTACATGGTACAACCTCCGAGGGCTTTACGTGTCCTAAAGGACCTAGAAGGTATCTGAGTTGCAAAAAGTCATTTATGGTCTTAAGCGAGGCATCCCCGCGGTGATTGAATCGTTTTACGATGAATCGATCAAAAGAGTTTGGTTTTTAGTCAAGAGCGAAGAAAAGAATCCTTGTGTATATACAAGAAGGTAAGTGGGAGTTATGTATCATTCATAGTCACATTGTCAGATGACATACTTATCGTTGGAAACAACGTGGGAGTTACTAAACTCGGTCAAGGATTAGGCATTGATAAACCGATGAAGGACTTAGGCGGCTCTGATATATACTTGAATAAGGTCCACCGAGGTCGAGCCGGGGAGGTTGATTGGACTTTGTCGGGATACTTATGTGAATAAAGATGCGCAAAGGTTCAACATGAGTAATTCAAGAAGGGTAATATACACGTGAGACGTGGAGTTCGACTCGTCGGAAATAATTGTGCATTACTAGTCTTGAGAGATGAGCGAATGAAAAGAATTTATCTGTATGCGCCGACTGTGGGATCCATCATGTATGCCATGTTGTGCCTTGAACTGATAAGTCTTGCACTAAGTGTAGCTCCGAGTAGATACCAAGCTAATCGGTGAAAGCCAGCGGATTGCGGTGAAGATGCATCTTAAAGTATACATGAGAAGAACTAAGACCAACAACTATGGTGGAGATAAAGGGATTAGCGGTGACACGGTACACACCGGCGCCAGTTTTTCAAGCCCCGGTAGAGGCGACTATCGTTCCCGGTTTGAACATTTTCATCTCAACGGTGGAGCAATATCTTGGAGGAGTTCCAAGCAGTGCTGCATTAGATTACACCCACCGAGAATCTAAGTACATTCTGGCGTCACGAAGCCGCTAAAGCATGTTGGATAAAGAAATTCGTGACCGAACTTGGTGTAGTACCTAGCATTGAGGGACCAGTGGAGTTGCTTTGTGATAATACAGGGGCAATAGCTCAAGCTAAGGAACCCGAGCACATCACAAGTCCAAGCACGTACTCAGAAAGTATCGCGTTAGAGACCAATGATCCTTGGTAGAGGTGATGTCAAGTATGCAAGTAAGCGAGGAGGCCAATCGGCCGACCCGCTTCTAAAACCTAAATTCGAGGCAAAGCATGATGAGCATCACGTGAACATAGGTGCAAACGGATGTCGCGGTGGTGTGGGATTAAGTGGGAATCGGTATGTATCTATTGTGTTATGTGAACAAATATTTGAATATTATTCTTTGCTTATATTTTTTAATATATTTGTTTTACTGTATAATCTATATGTTTAAATTTACATATAATATACATGTAGTGTATCCTCGATGAGTGAAAGGTTAAATCCACAGGTTGAGAATACATGTTTTCTAGAGAGGTAATATGAGCTGGTAATTACGCTCTTGAGCACAGAAGCGTAGGATAGCCAAAAGGCCTTGGTCGGATGTTGATAGTTAGGGCGACAAGCATCCTTATGACTAACATGGTGTTTTTGATAGTGATCGAGATAGATCACGTTAGCACAGGGACTAGATCGTCTGAGTGATTTGAGTCTCGGTGGTGAGGCTGGTATGACCCGAAAGCAATTCATAGAAGATATATATATACATGTTCTATGATATTTGTTTAGAATTTTAGGTTCATCAATTACGAGACCTCACGATATGACTATACATTGTTATCTGAAGCTCTGTACTTTGACTATGACGAAGCGTGCACTTAAGTAGGGATTATAACGTATGTTGGGTCAGCGCGGTGAGTGTAGATAGATGTTGATATATTGGGAGGGATTTGTCAGGTCCTTAATATACAAGGAAGATCTCGGACCTCTCTGCTTGAGTTGGTACTTATTGGTTTATGGGGCGCCATAAATGCTTATTCGATTCATACTCGAGTAAAAGAAAGTTGTGGGTGTTTCGCTGACACACTTCTTATTGTTAGCCCTCATTTAGGGTCGCGTGATAAAGGAATTGTAAAGATAATAGTCAAGAGACGAGTGGAGTGTTGGAAATCGATGAGAATTAGATTTAATATGTCAGATTCTGCGACAATTATTAGCGCCAGATTCATTTACCCAGTTAGGGTTAAATGTGATTATCGGAACTTAGTGTTGAGAACTTAGTAATTGTATATTACTAGTGTGGGTTCTCAGATAATTTAAAGGGTTATGAGCGGTGCTAGATCTTTACTCGTTAATTGTTATAATAATAGTAATTGGTCAATTATTATTATTATACAACTTCTTATTATCGAGCCTAGAAGAATTCAGCATCTGATTGACGTTGAGTTATATTTCATGTATAAAATTAAAAGAAAGAGCGTATAATTGAGAAATGTATTTCTCGATTAAAAGGGATACATTTTATGTAAGAATATCGATTGAACAAATAAAATCAATTAAATAGTTATTTAATTGGTTCGAGGTATAATTTTAGTATTTATCGATAACTTGAAAGATTATTGATATTGACTCGTTACTATTTAATTAAGCTAATTAAATAGTTGACTCGATATGACTTCATTAAATGCTTAACGAACTAATAGAGTTAGCAGTCAGCCTAATAGCAGATTCCTTATCGGGTTTGTTTTAACCTAGCCCTATATAAGTAGGCTTTAGGGTTTTTCATGAAATAAGAAGAATAATAATTTTTCATAAAAAAAACCCTAATAGCCGCCCCCCCCTTTAGCCGATTTCTCCCAAGAATTTTCTTGGGGTTTTTGGTTTTTGTTCAACCTTGTTTACTAGCATAAATCGGGTTCTTGATTGACCCCTCTGGTGTGGATCGGCCAGAGATATCATCACGATTGATATTCTGACAAGGAGGCTGAAGGAAGTCAAATTCCGTTGTGAATTTGAAGCGTGGATTTTTTGTGGAATTTACTCCATTGCGTTAGCCAAGTACTCTGTCATTCATGTGTAATTATGTGTATTGTTTTTGAATAACGTATTAAGAACTTTAAGATCCACGGATACATGGATTTGTATTTATACTCGTATATCCATAGAGATTTCCATCGTACATATCTTGAGAACTTTCGCGTATCACGTTGTAAGCGTATATAAGCGCAAATAGAATCAGCGTAAATAACCGCAAATAGAATCAACACAAAAGATGGATACGAACATAACACACTAGTAAAATGTCAGCACAAGTGTTAGAGCAGGATGGAATTTAACGGGTACCAAAAATATAAAAATCCATAATGGCTAACACCACCTAACATCCATATGAAAAAACATAAAATACTCCGCCCATAGAGTTCTCGTCGGACATCTCCCTGTTGTCCCTAAAACATAACGAAAGCATAAAAAAAGCGGCACGTAGCCATAGACAAGGATTCAGATGCGAGGTGCCTCTGCGCGGCTGCCACCAATAATTTGGATCGACATACGGATTAGCCTCCCGCTCCGAGCTAAATCAATCGAAACCAAAATAGACTTCGTAGCGAGGCTAGTCTAAATCGCTCCATCCAAATGGTGAATCGTCCACTTAGGAACCTCGCGGTCTCTCGTTTCCCTCGGGAGGCGCCCATTTAACATCTTGAACTTTAGAGGGATGCACACACGCAACATGTGTCTATTGCATCAACCGAGCTAATGGTGATGTACCCGGAGTTGGACGCTGGCACGTCTTCGGCGGTAGAATGTCCTCACTGCTTTGATTTGAGGAATATTGAACAACATGTTAGGGTAGGCAATCGGCTTGAGGAAACGGCCATAGAGATTGAAACATCTTTGCACTACTTGGTCAAAGATGAACTACCCCAAGTTAAAGAAGGCCCATGTAACTATCATGTATAGTACCCTGGCTAGGGTCTGCAAGCCTTCGTGGTATATTTGATAGAAACCGATTAGCGGCTCCAGGTATGCGACTGCATATTTCACACTTAGCTTGGAGAAGGGAAGCCGCTGTCGGGCTAAGTGTCAACATGACACCTCTGTTAACACTTGACTATCTCGGCGATTCATGAAGTTGTAGCCGATCTGCGCGCCCATTGAACTGCCACGAAATGGCGTTGATAAGACTTGAAGAAGAAAAATCAAGGTAATGTTTAAGTAAAGAGATTACTTTTTGAAAGTTGGGACTAGTAGGGTCATCGATGTCTTCAGCCATATTGCAAACAAATACCTTGACCAACTTCAGATAGTATGGTCCAACCGTTTCAATAGTTGGCGTGTTTCGTAAACCTCAGGTATCTTTATGATATTGGCATTCTTCTTGGTAACCTCGAGACTGACATCATTTCCATGACAAATCGATTGGTGACAAATCTCCATTTGAGATCTCCTCTTGAGTTTAAAAGGCCACATTAGCGATGAACACTCTGTGACATTCACTTTGGTGATGCCACTTTTTCCCAACTGCAGTGCGATTTTCATTCATCACCGGTTGCGCTGGCGCTTTCGTTTTACGGTGCGTCGCGGTTGCAACATCCTCGTCATCGACTCTTGAAAGCGATATCTTCTCCTCTTGGTTCATGTTAGGCAACCATTAAATCAAAGACAATTGGTTCAGCAATAGGTAGTACCTCGAAAACTTCCACCCGCGTCGACACTTTCTCAAAAAGCTTTACGGCGATCACTTACGGATCTTCTATCGACTTTCCTAGCACTTTTGGCGTCTCTCTTCTTTGCTCAACTTCCTCCTTGGCTTAGAGGACTCCCCAACATCAACAACTTTCTTGTGCTTCCACTTCTTGGATTTCTTTTTGTCCTGACCAGCATCCTCAGGATTCACCTCTTGATATCATCATTAAAGTGATCGATACGCCCACGACCCGATTGTTGGTCGCGGAACCTTTTGGCTTAAATGGCCAGTCTACACACCGGTATCTCGATACACAGTATCAGCGCCTTATTGGCGCCTCAAGCATGGTCGCGTTCGATGCCGGTAGCTCTTTGTCACATAGGAATCCATGCCCTCAACATCCTCCATATTAGTGTCCACGGCCAGGCTTGGAGTAACAATCTCATTGTAGCGGGATCATTGAAATCGTCAATGACAATTGAATGCAACTACGTCTCACTGTGGGAGCATTCTCCGCAATCCGTCCGATAGTGTCGCGACGCTTTGGATCACCGGCCTGTCTGACGCCCGATTACTTGGGATCGCCCTCGCCCCGGTCCCACCATGTCATCAACATGTGACACGTCGACAACACCCGGGGAACATCATCGTCGACAACGTTAGCGGCTTTTCGACCTGAGGCAGATTTCAGCGGTCTTGCAGGTGGTGTAAATCCAATAGTTGGAATGAAGATGGTTTTATTACATCGATTAATGGAGCATCTCCAGCACCACGAAGATTCAATGACTCTTTCTTCAACAATTGGAGCAATTGCTTCTCCAATAACATCTTCCTCTGCTTGAATTTTATCATGGGACTCCTCCCCACCAACATCATCAGCCATAATTACCCTACTCGATCTAGGATTATCGAGTTCTCGAACATTGATATAGTCAACCCATGGCAAATAAAAATTGTGAATTTCTGGGGTCTCTTCTTGTGTGACTTCATGAGTAGCGCCAACAGGAGGTAAATTCCTAGAATTTGGGCCTAAGTACAAGCTTTTTCTCGTGCTAGTAAGCAGGGGGCTTCGTACTTTGCTTTTTCACTTTTGACGCTTTCCCCTCGCCTTATTGGCTTCTTCATTCATAATCGGTGGCTCAACCACCATGCATGCATCATCACTAGGCCCTATATCCTTCTTCTTTCCTTTGGTTGCTTTGGTCAGATGTATTAACATCTATTCGTGTCTTAACCATTTTTAATTTTGGGATTTTTGGGCGGTTTTGAGAGAATATAGAGCTGTTGGTAGTCATTTGGTAGAGAGGGAAGATATGTGTGTTTTGAATTGTGAGAATTTTGAGTGAGAATAAGTAGATTTTGAGGAAATTAATGGCATTTTTTGTTCTTTTGGTAGAGTTGGTTATATGTCAAGTTGACAAAAATAAGGATTATGAGTGGTTAAGCCAAGAACTTACCATAATAAATAAACCACAGTTTTTTTTAACACTAGGGTTAACTTCCTCTTCAAGATTTTCCTCCAAAAATAATTCACCAAAATTTGAACTCCCAGACATATGCCAATAGTTCGCGACACCTTGTAGCTTTAGAGAACACGTTCTCCGTCCACCCGATTGTAGCAATTGGGTATGCTTGTCGTACCTCAGTCTTTGACTATCTTTGGTTGCTATTTGTCAATAACACAGAATCCAATAGAGGATCTCAAGGATTCGAATTTTGTTGCATCTAAGGCTTTGGTAAAAATATCTGCAAGTTGCTTGTCCGTACTCACATGTTTAGTTGAAATCACTTTCTCTTCAACTAGTTCCTTGATGAAGTGGTGCCTAATATCAATGTGTTGATTACTTTATGATGCCTTTGGATTCTTGGATTAAGGATTATGACATTGTACTCTTCAATCTTTGCTTCATCCACAACCAGGTTGTGTACAAGCGCTCACAGTATAACTTTGTATTAGACTTCGGTTGTAGATAAACCGAGTTTTGTTTCTTGTTGAACCACGACACCCAGTTATTCCCCAAAAGAAACATCCTCGAGAGATATGTTTTCTATCTTGGTGTTCCGGTAATCAATATCCTAAAACCCTAAAAATCTTGTTAGTGTCAAAAGAATATAGAACCATAATCCATAGTACCATTTATATGTTGATTAGGATGGCTTTCTTGGGATGCAGCAATCGGCACAGCGCACCCGTTGGGTATCGTGTTCGGTCTACTTGCCGTGAATGGAGAAGGCTTCCTATCATATACTCCTATAGTTACTAATGTCAACTGAACTTCCATCGACATTTTGCAACCTTCCACGCATGAGTGGTAGCGGTGTACTCTTCGATTTACAGTATTTTTAGTCGAACTTAGCGATTAAATTTTTGGCATACTTGGATTAAGATATAAAGATGTTGTCTTTCATTTGCTTGACTTGGAATCCCAAAAAATAATTGAGTTCACCTACCATACTCATTTCAAGTTCGGACTTCATCACATTGGACAAAGCATTATATCGGCTGGTCGACATGCATCCAAATATTATGTCATCGACATAGATTTGTGTCACCATCAAATAGGAGTTCTCATGCTTAATAAATAGAGTATTTTCTATTCCTCCACGTGCATACCCATTAGCCAGCAAGTACTTTGTGAGCCTCTCATACCATGCTCGAGGAGCTTGCTTGAGGCCATATAATATTTTCTTCAGTCTATACACATGTTGGGGACAACTATTATCAACAAAACCCACCCGGCTTCTCGACATATACTTAACTATTTCAACAGCTTTAGAAATGCCTTCTTGAAAATCCATTTGGTATTAGTTACGCTATAAGTCGAGATGCAATGGTCTTGAGTTACTCGGCCGGGTATTGTTTTTTCTTGAGCCGGGTAATTCGCAGTAATTTTGAGTAACTAAGGAAGTTAATTACTCGAACTTGACCCGGTGGCCAGGCAATGTAGCTATAAACAAGCATTTTTACACATTTTTGCATCATTAATCATGTATCACTAGTTCAGTACTTCTATAGTCAGACAATTCACTACATCCGTCATCTAAATCCATCTAACAAAATACTTGGTGGCTAACAATCTGCCATTCACAAAACACATTATCCAATCAAAATAAGGACATGTAGAAAGTTCATAAAACATGATTCATCAAAATTACAATGTCTAGTCTTGACAAAAAGACATCTTCAATATGCCCATGAATTCATAGCTTCAAAATGTTCTTGAGAGTTGAGACCAATGTAAGTGTAATCGGTTTCGAAGATTAACTATAGATGCGTAAAGGTTACAAAAATATAAACTATTCAGTATGAATTCATTATATTTGTATGTAAACAATGAACATAGGATTCAAGATAATACCATGTTTAATTTGGAAAAATTACATGACAACTCTATAATAGTATTTTCATCTTCCTCCTAAAATAGAAGAAAACAACAAACAAAGAACAGAAACATATTAGAAAATATATTAGACTTAAAGATGAATAAAAAATGAAAAGAAATATAGATAATAGGATCTTTACAATGCTTTCCTTCTTGACCCATGGATCTCCTTAACCTTAATCATTACCTGAACTAACATCTCAAAATTTGTGTCGACATTCATTGATGCTTTCGTTTTGGATCGATGATTCTTTGGTAGAAGCGAAAGTGGGTGCGAAGCAGGTAGATAGTGGAATAGTCAAAATATCGCCCGCCCGTGCTGGCTTCCAAAGGCCGGGATATTTGGGTTCGTTTGGCCTCCACCATTGCAATACATTGAAGTCCATATTTGGATCAGTCATGATATATTTTTCTCAAAAATTAGACTTGCAGTTATCAAATTGTTGAGAACTTAAAAAACTTGCAAAGTTCTTTTTCCCTATATCATTTCTAGAACCCCATTTGCCCACAGCAATTTTGTGTCCTTATGATCGCCGTTACTCTTTTTGTAAACCCTCACCATTACTCATAAAAAGCAGTCTCACAAATCTTGTTGTAAATTATTCCAAAGTTAACCCAGGCATTTCAACCCACAAAGTTGGATAAACCTTATACTTCAAAAAAGCCATTTTGTACCTTACATAAAAATAGATGATATTGAAATATAAATAAATAGAGATAAGAGATAAGATAATAAATAGTGAAAAATAATAAACTGAGATGAGAGAATATAAACTACATACCTTGGATCAAGTATAGCACTAAGGGCTATCAATGTGTCGCACTCACGCCAATATTTATCATACTTCAATTGCATCTCCAACGCCATCAATCTCAAATGTGACTTCTCATATTTTATTGCATTTTCATCTAACAAAATCTTCACCTTCCAAAGTTCATTGATGAACAAGTTCACTGTTGGATAATAACTACCATTTATCACTTCAATGACATCTGCAAACAATTCTAGAAAGCGACATATTTCTTGCACAATCTCCCATTCACATTCTGTAGGAACAAAATGAGAAAATGCAGGATCATCCTCTGCATATCTTGGCCAACATGTCTTGTAGTAACAAGCAATTGATAACATGAGCCATGTAGAGTTCCACCTAGTGTTGTTGTCGAGCACTTGAAGCTTCCCCTCGAGCCCCAAAATTATTTTGATCATATTGAACTCTTTACACTTTCTTTAGGATGATACCAAGTACTTAACACCACTCCTTATCTTTTCAATAGAATCTTGTATAACAGAGAGCCCATCGAGTCGGTAGCAATGACATACATGGAAGCTTGACTTACCGCTTTAGACAAATTTTGCTTCCCACTAAAATCTTCTTTCAACCTTCTGATGCATTTATCATTAGTTGATGCATTATCTACTATAATTGAAACAACTCTATTCTTAATTGCCCAATCATCAAATCACGCTTAGGTAGTTCCTTAGCAAGTCTGATATGCAGAAATGCGGTGGAGGCACATTAATGAAACTCAAGACCCTTCTATTCAATTGCCATTTAGAATCAATGTAATGTCCTGTCACTGTCATATAACCTATGTTTTGCTCATTGGACCACCATAAATCAGTCGTAAGGCTAATCCGGTTCACTTTGGACATAGAAGCTTTCATCTTCATCTTTTTAAACTTTGTAAGCAGGACTACATGATCCATTTTTTCTGATATCACCACTAATTTTTTTTTTATACCAAGGATATATGACTTTCAACATCTTGTTAAATATTATGCCCTGAAATAGAGTGAAAGGAAACTCATGTCCCCGAGGAATAACATGGGCGGCCAGCTCACACGACCTTGGCGTGATCGTATTTCAATCCCGGCTGCGCTCTTTCTTCGTCGTCATTTGACATTCTCTTTCCAGGAATTTTTTGTTTGGCTATCTTCTCCCTCGAATTCATCATCCTTTTCTTTGCCGCACATTTCAACAAGTGTCCTAGACCGAGGAGGATATTAACAAAAATCTTACCATCTAACTTCAATTTCTTTCCGCACCCCGATTCTGTTTCGTGTTTTTGTCAGATTTGCATACTGCGGCTTGATTGTCATTTCTGTGTTGAACAATTGATTTTCTCCCTTTCGGCCGTTCCAAATGCATCCGCAGTGGAGTTTACATTATCTTCCACACTTTTCTCAATAGAAGGCACATTACCTAAATCCAAAAGCTCTCCACTTAACAACTTTCTACTTTGACGGTCACCGTCATTAAATCGTTCATTGAAAAATTATCTAAGAAGCCATGGTTGTTAAATCATCTCTGAAAGTATGGCGATGGCGAAGAATCTTGGAAAGATGTAAATGACATTTAGTACTAAGTATTGAGTTCCAAGAGGCAAAGACTTTTCTGAGTTGAACAAAAAAAACAAAATTTGGTTTTAATAAAATAAAATTGTCTGGCATTCAAAAATTTACAACTTCCAAAATAAGTCAACTAACAAAAAAATTCAACTAATATAAACTAAACATACAAATCAAGGAACTACAAAAAGTAACTAAGTCAACTAACAAAAAGAGATCAATCTGAGTGGTCTTAAATAGCATACAAAATAAAAATAAAAATTTGATCTGAAAATTCTGAGTGTACATGAAATATTTAGTATTATTAACCATTTAATTGAAATTCTTAAATATAAGAGAGTAAGAACTAACAAGATTGTGAAATAAAGAAAACAAACTCTATTTTTAATCTCATGAAAGATATGAATTCTAATTATTCAATGATTTCAAATAATCAAAACTATTAAATACATTAACAATTTGCTAAATACAAATAATATCTAAAAGCATCGATATAAAATTTCAAGTAAGAATGGACAAAAAAACAAATATAAATTATTTTGTCGGAAATATTACAAAAAAGTAAAACAATAATTATAAAAATATAATTTAAACTATTAATAAAAGATGAACAATGAGATGAAAGTAGAGGTGAAAGTCGGGAGGCGATGAATCCGAAGAAGGCGATGAATTGTGAAGTTGTGATGAAGTTAAGGGGTAGTATAAGTATTATGCTATTAGGTTAGGTTATTAGCTTTTGAGATGAGCTAATGTATTATGGACTTATGGACTTATGGTCTATGAATAATGGACTAATGATTATGGACATGAGTAAATTAGTAATATATTATATTTTATAATAAAGTAATATTTTATATTATATAATATATTATTTTTATTTTATCGATGTGCGGCGGGTATCGGGTTAGTAGGTAAGCCGTGAGTAAAAATTACTGCTGCGTCGGCAGTGCAACGAGGCGGGTTTCGGCGAGGGTTTCGAGTCGGGTAGCAATGAGTACCCAGTTTTGCGTTCGTTAGCGGCACTATTTGGTATATTTGAACTTCATCAAGCATCCTACATTGAGAAGAAGAAGTCATGCTAGCCTCAATCGGCAACAAAGAGAAAGTGTCTCTTAAAATCAATGTCTTTCCTTGTAAGTATCCTTGTGCCACTTAGTCTCGCTTTATTTCTTGTAAGAACTCAAGTTCATCGGACTTGTATTTGAAAATCCAGCCGTCCACATGAAATTGTGATCCACTGAGTGCAGGCATGTTCCCCAAAACATCATTTCTTTGGGCCCGGAGTAATTCGTCTTGCATGGCACTTATTGATGTTCGTCTTTGAGATATTCATCAACATTTGGATATGAAACCCCCGATTAGCCCAACCATTGGTTCGGCTGGGGTTTATTTGCTTAACTCCTTGATCGAGTTGGTCAATAATGTTATCGATAGGATGGTTCTTACGGTCGGTAAAATTTGGTTGTATGACCCTCTTGTCTTCGCATTTTTCATCAGCCAGGTTTTACCATCCATGATCCCTCTTGTGTGTCGTCGGCCTGAGAGTGTCATTGACATTATTCCATTATTTGGGTTTTCATCACTGGGTAATGCATTTCTTGATCGATACTTTCACATTTATGGACTCCATGAACACTTGATCCTTTTGTTGAACACTTTCATGATGCCTACTATTCGTGAGCGCGAGAATATGCCTTAAATCGCTCTTGTAGCATCAAATTTTTGTCTTGGTTCACGATCAGCAAGAATATAACACAAACTACCAAATATATGAAAATATTGAACATTTGGCTTTCTCCCCCTCCATATTTCATAATTTGTGTTGTTTGTACCTGGTCGAAGACTTATTCGATTGTGAATGTGGCACCGATGTTAATAACCTCGCGAAACTTTAGAGGAATGTTCTTAACATGTAGCATGACATGAGCCATTTCTTGAATAGTTCGATTATTCCTTTCAATGACTCCGTTTGTTGAGGAATGATCGATGAAGAAAGAATGCATGGAGTAATTCCTTGATAGCACATAACTTCGACTAACTTTGAATTTTGAACTCTTTCCATGGTTACTCACAATTCTATATTTATCTTGTCGCTTTTAGTTTTGCGCTTGGAGGATTAGCTTCTTGAATATTTCAAGCGTGTCGAATTTTCTCTAATAAGCTCCACCCGTGTGTGTCACGGAGAAGTCACGCCGACCACACCGCATAAACATACTTCTTTCCTCATATGCTTTCTACTTGCATGGGCCCATGAGATCACGTGTGCGTCGACTTCAGTACACGGTTGTGACCACATTGCGAGCAGTGGCAGCCGACTCTTGGTCTCTTTCCCGACTTGGCATTCTCAGCAGCGGCTTTGTCTTTAACTTCGAGTGGTGGCGATCCGCGAGCAGCCTCTTTGGAAATGATTTGCTAGATATTTACGTAATTTGAGTGCCCGATTTTTGTGCCATAATTCGGCCTGCGTCGCGCTTGCGCACTAAATGGCGTTCACGAAGTCCTATAACAATTGTCGGTGACTTCGGCTACATTACATAGCTGTCGATAAAGCGGTACGGCCGGCGTTACACCCTCGCTTCAAAGCGGCTTCATGTCATCATCACACAAGCCCGACTTATGCTTATGAGATTGGCGAGGTTAATTCTTCTTAGAAAACATCCGATCAAATAAGAGAGTAAGCCATCTCAATTCGTATTCAATTATTTTTCTTTCCCAATGCATAAATGTGACATGATCTCCCTTGAGAGAGATTGAACCCGAGGTGAGATATCTTCTTCCACTGCCGTGTGTCTTGAGCCACAGCTATCAAAATACCCGGCATGATTCTGATGATGTTTTCAAAAACATGGCGACTTTGTTGTGATACTACTTCTTTACCCACTGAGTTTTACGTGGTTGATACTTGCTACTTTTAGGTCCATATAATTTGTAACAATAAGGAGCAATATGTCCTTTCTTACCACAAGAATAGAATACCGGACTCTGCTCTTAACTTTCATCATGACCGATTAAACATTCAGCGTCTTAGGCTGGGATCAGCGCCATCTGAACAATTTGTATCCTCTTTATGTTTGAAAAAGTTTTCCTTTGTCAAACTAATGTATGTCTTGTCTTAAGCTTCTTTGCCGACCACAAGACTTTCTTGAGAATATTTGTCTTTAGAATATATCATTTTGATCCATATTTAGTCTTATTAACTTGAGCTATCAAGTTGTAAACCTCTTCGTCTTGATCCGTACCAAGTTTCACTTGGTTCTCATTTCTATCATTAATTTGCACCTTTGACATCAACGCAGTATATAACACTATTAGTGCCTCTTGGTGTATAGGGAATTTATAATTTTGCTTGACTCCTAACTTGATTAAATATCTTGCCATCCCTTACATTGTATTGTCGTCGCAATGTGTCAATAACGATTGGCTTGAGTCACACTGTAAAGGCGAGAGAAAGTGGTTGATATGATCATCTTACCCGTCTTGATTCATTGTCACTTAAGATTGAAGAGTAATTCTTTAAGCGCTTAGCGATGTAGTTTGGACACTCGACTTGGATATGTCAGAAACGCCTTCGCATTCTCTGCGTTGAGAGATACTTTTTGAAGTCTATCGGATTGACTGTACCATAGTTCACTTACTTCACTGGCTTTTTCCATCTATTATTGGTTAAATGGTGGAAGGGAACAACACTTCCAGCGAATGGTTTCTTGTTAACCGTTCGAGAGTTTTTTGTTGAAGTTTTTAGCAATGATTCATGTGGTTTTTACCCGAGTCTTCATCGTTCATGTCCTCTAAAGAAACTTTCAAAACAATTCCCTTCTTCTTGGCGATTCCCCATCATCGAGTTGTTAAAAGCATATGACAATCTAAAAGGGAATTGAATTAGGTTATAAGCGGAATTATACCCAATTTTCAGATTTATAAAATTCTTAAGTTCAATTACCCCAATTAACCTCTTTTAGCAATTTGTGTGTGATCACGTAGTATACAAAGTCCAATCAAATAGTCCTACACAAATATGATCATGCAATAGATAAACAAATGTGTATTTGATTTATTATGACAATATTTAATTGTGAACTATTAAAATTTAATCAAATTTCATAAAGTTATGCAATAATTCTCAATCAAACATGTAATCAACTAACACAATTATAAAATATATCAATATATAATAATAAGGTATAAGTTGGGGATGAAAGTAATTTCATCACGGTGTTTAGAGGCTTGACGACCTAGTGCTCGACCCTTAAAACTTTTCATGCCGGGATTTGAAAATGTAACCTTGTATTTGTCGGAGTAAACCCTCGTGGCGTACAAACAGAAGCCAATATATACCGTCTAGCTAACCAACTAGACCACTAGTTCGCCTCTGACAGCGGCAGGAACCCGCCGAGCAACCTCGGGAAACCCCGAGCATTGAGGTCTGACCTTGAACAACCTTACAGCTACTCGCTCGCGATTAGCAATGTCTCTAATCAATCCATACAATCGAGTTCACTTCCATGTACTCATGAGCCTTGTCTTAACACTTTTCTCGTCGGAAAACCCCAGGCGTTCAAGATCTATGACCTTGAACAGGCTACTACTAGAAGCGACTAGCAATCTCGCTAATCAACCCGCTGGTGAGGCTCTTCCAAGTAAGAAACCATCTATTGAACAACAGTACTAATCTTTTCTCAAAAAAAGTTTTACTCTAAAACAAGAATAATCCACCATTATGGATTAGATAAGAGGCGTATTACAATTTTAGCTACATATAACTCTTTAATGAGTAGATGAAGTTGAAGCTTGTTTGGTCTCTCCTTGTTAAAATTAGATATAAACTTGATGAAGCTTGTTTTCTCTCTTGAGCAATTCAAAAATACCATGAATGCTTTTTTCTTTATCCAATATCTATATATATAAAAAGTTAAAGCACAATTATAATCCGAAAGTCCCAGAGGATAATCAAAATTCAAGCTTATTCTTGGAGATTTGATGTTGAAATAAAGAGAGATAGAGATTGCCTTAGAAATGTCGAACAAATGTAGGAGAAAGGCTTGGGATGAAATGGTTTCGATTGGGGTTTAAAGCCTTTCCGGCAGTCGTAATGCGATAGCCTCGAGTGCTCCATTGAGAGCCCGAGGGCCGCGATGGGAGCCCCTCGATCCAACTTGCAGAAAGTTTACTTAGGCTTTCATCGAGCGTCATTGGGTGCTCCATCGTGACCATATGCCCATGATGGGAGCCCTTGATGTGTAGAAAGTTTACTCACGCCCCATCGAACCGTCATCGAGTCTGCATCGTGACCCGTACGCCACTGATGAACCCAGCAAAAATAATTTTCAGCGTCGTTATAACTTTCGATTTGTGATTCAAATGCGTTGAAAAGCACTTTTCAAAACACTTTAATAATATGATATCAAACCCGCTTGTTATATAAACATTGAGATTTTGAAAATATTTTTATTTTGACAAAATATTCTTAAAAGTTTGAAATGCTCGACAACTTTTTGTGAAATGATTTGAAAAATATCTCCCGTATAATAAGGCTTGACTAAGATTATTCGAGACTTTAAACTATTATTTGAAGCTAACTTTTACCTTTGTAAGAGATTTGCATCCATAATACCATCACTCAATATCTTTAACACTCTTGAATACTCTTCTTCTTTGAATTCATTTGACATTACATCGTTCTTTGAGTATCTTGACTTCTGATAGCCGATGAATGGCATGTTTGCTAAGCAGGTATATCGCTGAAGTCACTCCATAAACATCTTTCTAACATGACTACATAAAAATACTTAATCCCCATGTGTTAGATAGTAAAATAATATTTTTTAGTAATCATCAAAACAAAATGCGGAGACATAGTCAGCGCAAGTGACATCTAAACGTGAAGTCGGGTTCCCAATCGGTTAGATCATGTTTCATCAAATTGGCCAAATCTTGAGCCTCACTTAATGGCCGTAAGTAGGGGTGTGCACAAATCAGAGAACAAAATAACCAAAATTATTGGAACCCGATCGGAACCGAACCGATTTGAATTTGGAAACATCGAGGAGAAAGAACGAACCAATTTAGGTTCGACCTTGAAACTCTTAGAACCGATTTCTAAATTTTATGAAGATTTCTTAATTTTTATTCATTACTTTTCAAGATCTTGTAGTATTTCGTATGAACATTTCTGAAGGTAATTTAGATTTAACTTTGTTCATTGTTGGTATAATGGAATAAGATATATATAAATCTTTCTAAAACTAATAATATAAGGAATACAAAGATATGTAAAAGTGGTATTTGTATTGAATGTGTATGTGAATTTTTATATGTAATCTTAAAAAGGAGCCTCAAAAATTCTCTGAAACGAGAAACTTAACTTGAAACCGGCCCCGGAACCGATGAAAACCCATTCGAGAAAGGCAAATCGGAACCGAACTAATTTAGGTTCGGCCTTTGAAGGAAATGAAATAGATTTCGGTTCTAGTTACAGCTCAAATCGAACCGAACCAATCCGTGCAGCACCACAGGCCCGTAACCTTATGAGCAAACTTTTTAGGCAACGTTCTCAACACTTTCCTTACCAACTTCTCATTGCTCATAGCTTCTCCCAATGCAAATGACTCATTAGCAATATCCTTTAATTTGTTGTTGTAGGAGGCTATAGATTCATCTTCTTCCATTTTTAATGTTTCAAAATGTGTTGTTAACTGTTGGAGTCTTGACATACGTACCTTCACAGTTCCTTCATATGCGGTTTGTAGGGTATCCCAAGCGGCACTTTGCGCGATACAAGTGTTGATTAGCTTGAACATTAAGATCTACAACATTGAAGATGGCATTAAGGGCCTTGTCATTCCCTAATGCTAGTTCCTGTTCTTCTCCGGTCCAATCATCCTCTGAGTTCATTGTTGTCACATTATTGTTAGTGACAGTTGGTGTCGTCCACCCGGTATGAATAGCTTTCCATGTCCTAGTGTCCAGAGACTTTAGAAAGGCTGTCATCCTAGCTTTCCAATATGCATAGTTGGTTCCATCAAGAACAGGTGGTCGAGTAATAGAGCCTCCTTCCTTAAATCCTTCCATCCTTAAGGAGATTATCACGAGATCTACCGCTCCGTATGTAAGGTGCCCGCTCTAATATTAATTGAAAAAGTATGTCGTCTACTTGAGCTACCCAGGTTAGCGAGGAACAACATTAGTAACAATAGCTAACTTGACCTTGAAGTAAATAATTAAAGACTTCTGTGAAAATACAAAAAACACAACAATACAGTAGTCAGGTTGATTGCCAATGTAGCACACCTAGGCAGAGGCGACTTTCCCGGTAAGGATTCACGCTATGATATGAAAATTACAAATAAGGACTTGTCTGAAATGCTCCCCAGTTCTTACGTCCTATTATACTCTTGCTCTTGATGTATAGAAGTGAGGAGCTCACGGCTTTACTACACAATCCTCCACTACACACTACTATCCCTAGTATGTGAAACTCATTAGTAATGTCCAACAAAATGGGACTATCGTAACAATTATTAACAACAGGTTATCTGATACTAAGGGGAGTTTATAGATCAACTCCGTACATTTAGCCTAATATAAAATATAAACTCTCAAAACTTTTTGCCTCACAAAACACAATGCAGACACTCTCTTATTTTTGGTGAAGTTTAGGTCATAAAATATAGTGTAAGCACAAACAAGTTTATGGAAATAACTTCCATAAACAAAACTTTTCATCTTGAAAACAATCAATGCATTCGATCTTTTCTTCTTGAGCAAGACGTGTGAATCTCCTTACTTGAGGTCCAAGAACTTTCTTTTTCATTATAGTAATTAATCACATCAATTAAGATCTTCTTCATAAAAGGAAACAAAATCTCTTCGAAATATCTTCGCCGTTTCGGCGGCTACTACTAGCTAGTGACAGTTGGTATGACATCACGAAATACTTGTCCAATTTTCATGCACTAACGATCTTATAAGTCATTTTACCGCTACGAAACTTCAGATTCTCTTTCAACTTATAAGTTAGTTATCCAAACATGTAGAAAAAAAATTTTCATTATAAATTATGTTAGGCAAATAAATCAAAAAATAAATTTGATAAGCTTGCAGGTGGCCTACTTATAAATTACATTATCAATTATAAATTGATCACTTATAAGTTTAAAAAGAAAATTAAGCAGCCAAACGGGCGTAGCAGAGAAATGCTACTACCTCCATTTCTAAAGAATAGTTTATTTGTTTGTTCAATTAAAAGTTAGCGAAATTAATATATTAGCCTACATCAATTTAAATTAACTATTCGATAACCCACGGTTAAATATATTAATTGGGGGAATTGCAAAAGTAGAAAGTAGTATGGCACAAATTTACAAACGGATCGAGATCAGTATATTTGTATGACACACTCTTACATACATAATTAATAAGATCATATGTAATTAATTTTTCTTTTCAAATAATTTATAAACATAAACATAACTTTAATCATGATACAAATTATAACATATGATATGTAGTAATAGGAAGGAACCGGTTTTACATTGAATGATTTGACATTCTTGATTAATTAATAACGTACATGATTACTGTAACACCACGACTCATAATCTATGATCATGCCGTTATGTTATTGAATTTGATGCTTATCCTCGCGCTGCGTGTCTTTCGACAAATCTTGACTCGCTCGCGTATTATCTTGGAACTTGAGAGTCATCCATCCGTAATTGCTCTAGTTGAAAGATGTTTAACCTTAAAATTAAGTATGAGTTGGACTTTTCGAAAGAAAGATACATCTTTCATGGTAACAGTAGCGTCAAGAAAATCATCTCAATCGTACCACATCGCCCACTTTGGGTATGGGTATTACAATCTTCCTTACTTAAATGATAAAGCGTTCACCAACAGGGCCAGCCATAACACTTCCGAGACCCTATTACCATCCATGTGAGATTCTAGAGTTGGTTCATGCGGTTTCAAGAGGTGTCTCGTCCTTGACGTAGCACTTTGAGTCGCGTAGCACTTTGTTCCTCGCGATTCGAGGATGGCCGTTATGATACCATTTGTAACCCCGTTCGGAGGAGACTTAGGTTGATGATATTATGAAATTTGATAAGATTTGGTCACGACAAACGCTCTTGGTCTTTCTAGCATTTAACGTAATCGCTCGTGGCGTTCACTTTGAGACTCCCAGTGGTTTACCCATCCCATAATTATTTTAGGGCACTCTTAACATTGACTTTTTTGATTATCCGATAAAAGATGGATGTTGATGGTATGAGTTGTAGTAAATCAAACCTTTTTAATCTTCTAACATCGTCCTTTGGATCATTTATTAAAGTTACCGTACTCCTCGTTTCTAATTATTAAAGAACCTTACGTGTATTTTGAAAATACTAATTTTTTTTATAAATCATAACTTTTATCGGTTTTTGTATTTGATATGTACTCCCTCAATCCACTTTATTTTTTCTTTGGAGTATTTTCACACAAAATAAGAGCTTCGTGCGCCCACTTCATTTTTACGCTATACCCTTACAAAATAATTGATGATCCAACTTTGAAAATCATTCAACACGAATTAATGCACCAATTTTTGGGAATCATTAACCATTTATCAATTCGAGCCTATATCGCCCCGCCGTCTTCTCTACCGCGATTCGTGCCAATTTGAAGCGGTGGAGCCAAAATCGAAACAAAATTTGTATGATCCTAAAATTCAAAATTTTCAATTGGAACAAAAACAACAAAATAAATGGAGCTTTTCCACGCCGTCATTACATCTTAAAGCATACATGAATAATTGAAGTAACATCTTCCGCACCAAATAGATATTGGTCCTCAACGTTGAAGCTGCTACGACTTTTCGAACAACATAATGATAGTTATTGGACAAATTGCATAAGTATTACAATGTTATTTTCATATAGCACGGATCCCCATTTCCAAAGCAAATTGAACCTAGCTTCATCTTCATCTTTTAGAGCCAATGACGTGATCAAAACATCTCTATCAAACAAAAATCCTCCAAAACTATCAACTCAACAACCAACATCTAATACTACACGAGAGACTATAATTGAGATCATTCAATAAAAACTTGCATAAATTTCATAGAGTCACAACTCTTACTAAAATATTATAATTCAATGCTTGCTTAAACAACTGCCATTGCTATGGAAAAAAACAAAATACGCCAACGACTACTTTAAAAAAAAAGTGGCAATAAAGGCTTAATCATGTCGACAATTAACATTTCCTTATTCCAATCGAAATCGATGGAGTGAACATCTATCGAAAGCTTAGTTAAATCAATCCTCCATCGAAATGCAACTTTGTATTTATCTTTATATTGCAATACAAGAAGGAAAATTGAACCATGAACAAGCATACAAACCCATAAACTACTAGATGTTTATCATTAAAAATATTTTCCATAATCAATTGATATAAAACTAGAATATTTAATTACCTCAGTATGAAAATGGGTGATAGATTTAGATGTTCTTTCACGTTTTCGTTTCAAACCAAAAATGAAAATTAACACAAAGAATATAAAGCTTCCAACTTAACTTGAGGAAATCACCAAAATTACAACAAAAATAATTATAAGTAAGAAGAAGTCACTAGGTGAATGCTCCATTCCATGAGTATTTAAATGTGCATCAATACCTCCCGATTTTGAAAATGGTTTGTTAAGGTCAAGCCCTAAATATGAAGAACCCTTTTCTTCCATAACAATTTATTTTATAGAATAAATTGAGAAAAAATAATAGTACTTCGTGTTATAACGGTTCAAGAGAATTTGTTATAACAGACATATGCGAATTCTAAAACAAAGAATTAAGTAAAGTACTGAAAAATAAAGAGACAAATATTTTAACGTGGTATCCCTAATAATGTGCTAGAACTAATTTACGGGGAGATCCACAGAACATATTTCACTATAATGGAGGAACATATTACAGACTTGAGCTAAAACTAGCTCTCAAATGTGTAGATCACTACACCCAGACAAATAGAATTATTGTCTACACTATTCCTAGAATAGAATTATCAGACATACTATTCTCAGATGAGCAAACTATGCTTTGAGAAAACTATGCTTTCAAAAGTATAGAATAACCTAAACTATACTAACAGACTTATGTAGATAACTGCTCTTCAGAAGAATAGAGAAAACTGACTAATACAACTCAACCTACGCTATTCAGAAGAATATAATAACAAGACCAAAGCTATTCGCGAACCCTAACTCTTTATTCAATAGCCTACACAATCAGATTTTTAGGATTAAGGACTCAAATGGAGTATGTAGAGTATTTATAGGCCAAATACTTGATTATCAAGTCATCCAAAACTTGATTTTCTTGGTCACTAAGTAATCTTCGTATTCTTTTCCTCCAAGTTATCTTGAATTCTTTCTCAACAAGTAACATTGATTCGTATGGTGCTTGAGAAGAAAAAAATGTTTTGTATGGTGCTTGATTCCATTACTATTTTTTGGAGGGAGTATTTAGGTGGAGCCTCATGTATTCTTAAGTTGTACCAGAGAAAAGTGACAACATGTTGATAGGGTTCGTATAGTTTGCACGTTGATATGGTGTGATATAGACAGGGAGCCCAATTATTGCCATCCTTGACTATAGATCAGGATACATGTGCAGGGTATGAATGAACTCAGTCTTTATTGAAATATTAAGAACTTCCAAATTAATTAAAAACCGGACAATATTTTAGGGATGGATGGAATATTAAAGTGACCTAAATTCTTTCTTCTTTTAAAATTGTACCATAAAGCTTCAGTATTTATAAACTCTTATTTTGCCCTTGTTAAAATTTGATTTATGCCAAATTTAATGGCAAAAGTCGATGCTAATAAGAGTAAGTTGACATAAAAAATAAATTGAGGGGTCAACTTGATATATTCAGAAGTTAAATATCATAATGGACCTATTTGAAAAAGTTGAGGGGATAGAAATTAAATTGGTCTTTCTTAACATGATCCAAAATCGAATGCATCAATAAATGTCACAAAGCTTACTAGAGTAGTACGTACGGTTGCATCAGAGCATTCTGATATGAACTACAGTGACTTCCATTCGGACGTTTGGTAAGGAGTGGACTTGAAGAGATCGATGACTACTGAACACAACCAATACCATATCGAGTACTACGTACTAGTCATGGGTCTCTTCATTTACTTGTATCATTGAAATGCTTACACACAAATTAGTTAAGTCTTGTAAGATTGTGCCCTGATCACTTTATGTTTAATTTCCATGTTTGTTGTCTGGTTGGAACCTTGAAATTATTGTTGTTGACTCCAACGATTCAACATTAATGCTCGACAGACTTTTGATACTTTTATTAACAGAATTTAGTTTACAAAATTTACTTTTTTTTAATCATTCATTGTTATTCATGTACAAAGCATTGTTCATGAACTTTAGTATGTCATACCTAGACGTGGCCATATAAAAAAAAAACCGAATCGCAATTCTCGAATCGCACCGATTTGAACCGAGTTAGTTCTATTTTTTTTGAAACCGAAACCGAAACCGACGAGGTTTGAATAATTTGAAAACCGAAATAATTTTGCGGTTTGCGGTTTTACCCCAAACAGAATCGAACTGATCATTTATATATAATTTATTTTTAATTTGATTATATATTTCAAATAAATATTTAATTATTTATAATATATTGACATTTAGATTGGATTAAAATTTAATATTAAATTTGGATCATTATTTTAATAAAATCATATTTGTATGGCCCATTTAAATTAGACTTGTAAATTGTACGAGTATTAGATTATTAGTTAGTGTCCACTGATTACTAGTTAGTAATCATATGTTATTTCGTTGAAACTTTGTATAGAGCTTGGAATTTTAAAAGTTTTATTCTTTCTTGGACCAAGTTGTTGGATATGTTGAATGCAAAATTAAAAAGGTACGCTTTGTACAGCATAGGAAGAAGTGTGAGGCGTTGGCAGAACTTTATATAGTTGATGCCGTTAGAAATGAGTAATCAAGCCTTTCATGGTGCGTTCTTTGAGACAATCTGAGAATATTATTCGGGTAATATAAATATATATTAATAAAGTGCGGAAGCGCTTGGGAGGTCTTCTTTGGATTAAAATAAAATATTACAGCTTTAAAATCGAACATTTTGTTTTGCGCCCCAAGGTTTGGAAACCTTTGACATTCTTCCGTTTGTGAAGCTGAATAGCTAGAGGTTGACATTCATTTGGCTGTTATCATCTATTAACTACTGCAGAGTTAATAGTGGGAGTAATGGAGGGGCCGATCCTTACTCTCACTGCAAACTTACGTCTATAAAGCCAACCATCTTCTCCATCCCAAAGACATGAAAAAGCGAAAATATCATTTTACACAATAAATTATTTATTTTGGTGATAGTTAACTGCCTTTCTTACCGGTTATTTATCTGATTTCTTAAGTCTTGAAAGCGGTGTTGGTTTCGCCGTCGTATCCCAAGGAAAATAAATCCTTTTCATATTACATGGCCAGCCGGTAGAGAGGAAATTTGTTTTAAGGAGATTGTGTTCGCCTGGCTTTGGTGGGTGGATGTTTTGTCTATTCAATTTGCTTTGCTCAAAGTTACCACGTTATAGTTACGTTTTGATATCTCGTCCGCACACAAATTTCTTATTTCATTGTTTGTTCTGTGGTATAGCTCAAATTTCACATCAGTTTTTCATGAATCAATTCTCTTGATATTAACATGTTAGTTTCTTTTCTTGACAGATAATGAAGAAGAAAGCGAACAAGATTCGAGATTGTGAATGAGTTTTGATTAGTTGGATCATTACTTTTTTGGAATTGTCTTCGAATTATGTTTATGTTTGTATTAGACATTAAAAAAATGTCTTGTTTAACTTTTAATAATTATTCGGGTTGTTTTGTATAATCCATATTACATTGGTAAAACCAAAAATAACTTACCGAATCCTTCCGAAAACCGATTCACACAGCACTTAAAATCGATTCAATGAGCCGAGAAAAACCGAAATATGCGGTTTAGTGTGAAAACCGCACCGAATCACACCGATGACCATCCCTACTCATACCATCTCAAATAGAAGGATATCTCAAAAGCAATAATTCTATGTTATACTCCCTCCATTTCATATTGTTAGGCCGTTTCAGAATCCTACATATATTAAGAGATTATTATAATAACACATTGGAAATAATAAATAGTTAGTATAAGTTACTACTTCTTAGACTATCAACAATGGTTTGGGTATTAAACCCCCCACTTTTCATTTCCTGACACTTAGCGTAAATGCCTGCTTCCGCGTAATAATTCAAGCTGAATTCAACTCGCTCCCTCTGATGGTTTAGTTTAAACTAAATTATCTCTCTTCCAACTCCTCAACATATACCCCACATCATTTATCACATATTCATTATTTATATATTTTATTATTATGATTTTGTAGTAACTATTATTATTAATATAATTTTAAAAATTATATAACATTTTTTAAGTATTTTGATTTTTTGTAATATATGTTTAATTAATCTAAATAAATATGAAAATGAACATTTTTTATTAGTAAACCCGAACATAAGATGAAATCCAGCGATCGTTGTCTGATAAGATAAGCACACCGAACAACTAATGAAGCAACGTAAACATGCAATAAAACTTATTAAAACTTACGAAAACCAAACTCTTAAATCACACATTAAAACTTGTAACTCCCTCTTTAATCCACCGAAACATTCGAAATTTTGTCCATATATGCTTTCAACCAAAGATCGACCTTCAATTGGTGATGTGCACTTGTATCCTGCAATTCGAATCTACTTATGAGCATAATTTTTGAAATCGGGGAAATACTTGATTGAGAATTGTTATGTTGTGTTCGATCCACTTAAAAATGCCTTTCTATCATAATCTTTCAGTTTGTGCGTATGTATCACCGATTAAATCTTCCCAATGATCATATTATGTAATATATCACGTGTCACCGTGATGATATCAATCACGTATATCCCAGCGTTCGAAATTTGGTTCACTAATGATTTGGCAGGCACGTAACACTCCAAATGTGCGTTCTCGTCCTTAAAATGACCACCTGCGATATTTAAGCGAATAACTTTATCTTGTTCGTGTCGAGTCTAATCGATTTGACAAATGTTGGGTATGAAGGGTAGATGCCATCTGCAAGATAGTACGTCATATTGTATGAATGTCCATTTATGTAGAAGTTAACTCTTGGAGAGTTTCCTTGTTCAACGTCATCAAAAACTGGTGAGCGATCGAGCACATTGATATCATTAAGTGTACCCGGACATCCAAAAAATGCATGTCAAATCCATAAATCATGAGATCTGACTACTTCCAAGAATAAGCATTGTTGTTACTATGTGTAAACTTGGATTACTACGATATGTGTATTGTGTGATTATGATTGATACAATAATGAAACTTTGATTTATGATTCATATGATGAAATAATTGAGATTTTGGATTATATTATGAGATAATTGAGATTATGATTCATATCATGAGATATTAGTGATTATGATTTATATCATGGGATAGTTGTGAATATGATTCATGTTATGAGATTTTGTATTGGTTATTGTCTTTGTGTGTGGTTTATTGTCTTGATGTGTTTGATTGCTTTGTGTGTTACTTGGAGGCGGAGATGGTGACGGCCGGGAGGTTTGGCGTGGTGTGCATATCGTGTGGGTTGCCCCGTGGATTCGGGAGGTTTGGTGTAGCCTCGGTCGGGAGGATGGAGGTGGAGGCCTCATCTGATTATGTGGAGGTGGATTCCTCATATGTGTATTATTTGGAGGTGGATTCCTCATGTGTTATTTGGAGGTGGATTCCTCATGTGTGTATTGTTTGGAGGTGGATTCCTCATTTGATGCCTGTGTGTGCTGAGACTGTTATCCTTGTATGAATATGCGCTATTTATGATTAAGAACTCATATGTATATTATCATGTAACATAAGAGGATTCTATGTGAGTTGTGGGTTGTTATGCATTGTGTGGTCTGGTTGATATGTCAGCATATGTTATATATATAAGTATGAATATGTATATGTAGGGATCAATCTGTGGCATTTGTATTCACTTTCGACTTAATAGTTGACTCCACTATACATGGGCGGAGGCGTTTTTTATGCAGAGTTAAGAGGTTGTCGAGGTTGAGAAGCTTCGTGCAGTAAATTTGCGAGAATGAAGATCGTAGATATGAGAAGCGGTGGTGGCATAAAATTTCTCATCGAGTCATTTCCCTTTTGTTTCGTTGTATATTGTTAGACTTGAGTATTGTATTTCGTTGGGGATGGTTATTAAAGTACTTTCCACACGTTGTATTTTGGATTCTTGTGTATCTTTGAATTGTATAAGTATGGTGAATTTGTATCTTGTTGTTCGTTGATTTATTGTATATGTTGTTAGTTCACCACGATGGACAAAAGTGTATTTTTATTATTATTAATGTCAAATGGAATCTTTTTATGTTGTTATCCATCGTCAGGGTGACTACGGTGTCTGAGTTGGTGATGACGCTTAACCGAGGCGACGACCTGAAATTTGGTCGTTATAATTTTGGTATCAGAGCTTAGGTTTCAGTTTTCTGTGGTGTCACAGTATTGGTTCGTGCCTAGGTGTAAGATGGTCAAGTGGTTGTCGATATTCGAGTCTTCTTGTGGAGTCTGAATTTCTCTTCTTTAAGTTGACCGTTGGTGAGGATGCCACGGAAGATTTTTTGTCGAGCTAGTGTGTGAGCACATAGCGGAAGGTTGAGATGAATCGTGTTCGTTGTTGTAAGTTGACATAAGAATTGAAGCGGTTAGTAACTTGATAGTGTATACAAGCGAGGATTCGTTATGAAGAGCACTACGTGTTGTCATTGATGAAGTGCTTATGCGGATAGTGGATTCCATTGAAGTTGAGTAGATTATGTCTTTTTACTTTGGATAGTTGTTATCGGATGTGAACTCAAGGTCAACGTGTGGAAATGAGATGCTAAGATATGGGTAGATTTGTTGGAATTTGGTTGGAGAGAAAAGAGATGTCACAGGATGTTGGGAAGGAATCTATAATGTCGGAGTTGGGTTGTTAAGTGGTTGAGGTATTTATGTAAATCTAAGAGTGTTAAGGGTAATCTGGGGTTTGGTGGTGTAAGATTGTTGATCCTTAGATCCGTGAAGTTAAATCGGTGCACCTGAAATAATTGGTGGAAGAGTGTTGGTGATAATTATGGTGGTTGGACCCAAGTGTTAGGGTAGAGAGAGAATTAATTTAGTTGACGGATAAGGATGGACCACTTGGGAAGATGAAGTAAGTTAATGAATCTTGTTGTTCCATGTGGAGTATGAATATGATAGGCAAGGAGAGAATATGCAAGTGTCGTAATAGGTTGATATTGGAAATTCTATCTCGATGGATACTAAGGGAATTGAGGATAAGCTGAAATGGAAAAAAATTTCGAAAATGTATTCTGATTAGTGGTTGTATGAGGTTATCGATCATCTAGATGCATTGGAATATGTTTGTACATCTGAAATATTGGAAAAAAAATTGGTATTGGTGGAATTAAGTGTGTGAGTGCTCTATTAGTGGATATAAAGTTGGATTTAATGTAACTGAGCAGATTGGGATAAAAATGAATATTTTAGTTGATTGTCATTATGAAGTTCTAAGTTGCTTAAGTTGTGAATTGTTGCTTGGAGAATAAAGTGGAATAATGAAAATTTTGGGACTCTGGGAGAAAGAAAAGATGTTTAGTAGTACTCTATTAATAAAACTTTGAGACTGGATGTATAGTGTTGAATAATTTTATGAAATAAGGATCTTAGCGGAATGGTGATATATTATTTAAAAGTTGATGATAAATAGGGGAATTTTGGAAATTACAGAACATGATTGAGATTAGGTTGAAACGATATTTTTGGTGGTTGTTAACGTATGATGAAGTTGTGTATAATCGTAGTATGACGAAATGTGAAGCACGGAATAGAACCATGGGAAGGTATGATATGTAGAGTATATGTTATCTTTGGTGTAGGATACGTGGAGTTGTAGCAGTTGAATTGAAAGGGAGAAAGTATGAAATTAAGATATGAATTTGGTAATAATAGTTGGAACATCAAAGATTTGATTAAGGGTGGTGCAATTGGTCGTTCGAGTAGTCAAGGAAAAGACATGAGAAAAGAATGATGATTTCTTCGAAGATTTGAGTATATTATGTAATTATATATAACGAAAGATGTTGATTTGGGAAATTTAAATTTGTGGTTAGATGAGTTGAGTAGAGTTATAAGAGGTGAATCTCATAAATTATGGTTAAGAGACGTGAATAGATGGTTGAGAAGGTTAAAGGTTAAATGAATCAAAGGTACGGATTTGGTTTCTTCGTCAGGAATAGAGGACTACGACATTCAAGGTGATAAGGGGAGTAAAATGTTTGGATATCATACTGGTTACAAGATAAGTGATAACTGATTGTGTTCCGATTGAAAGGTTGAGGATAAATTTCTCAAGGATGAGTTGAGGTTATAAATGGAATTCTCGTAAATTATAAGATTTGAAGTATCGGCTCGCTCGGAGAAAGTTGGACTAACAGTAAGGAAAATTGGTGGGAATTAGTAACGCATATCAATGAATCTTGGGATCTCACTTATAAGAGAAATATGATGGTTAATATATCGGGTCATAAATGGAAATTTTTGTTTAAAGGATAATATGGGGGAAACTAATGATGGTGATGTGCTAATGTTAGTTCTAAGGATTTGAATTAATGGACCTGCGGAGTGTAGATGAAGGTTGACAAATCCACCCCAAGGACAGCGGAGTATTAACAAGTGTGGTAGAATATATCGTGTTGCACCCGGTAATTCGAGAACATAGTTATGAGAATAGGCTCATCATGGAATTGTATCTTGTGGGACTTGGTTTAAGGGTGTATCGTAACATGGGAATAGTGGTATCATGAGAGGAGGAAGAGAGGTCGTTGACCCAGCGACACTAGAGGATCTTGAAAAAAAATTATACTCATGATTACGGATGATGGATTTGGAGAAATGTGGCAAGGATAATAATGGAATTGCAGAGTAGATGCAAGTTTTCTCTGTAAGGTTGAATCGTTACGTGAAGTGTGGTACAAGGTTTGTAATAGACGATTATATGATTTTGTGGATTTTGTAATGGTCATGAGGGGCGTGAGTCAAGATGTTAAACGTCATTTGTGGGTGTTAATAATAAAAGCGAGGTCGGATAATTTGAATACAACGATTGGAATTCATGAATTTAAGAACCGAAATATTTGGGAATGTTATGTGGTGATTATAAAGGCACTTATCGGAGAAGTAGTGACTATTGTAGCAAGGATATAAGACGTATTGAAGTGTAAGACTTGAGTTAACAGAGATGATAATGTCAGTAAGAGGAAAGTTGCTCACGGTAATACTAACTTCCAAACCAGTGTTAGGATGGCACCATCGAAAGCTATTGAAGATATGTTGAATTCTAATATTCTTTGAAATGAGATGGGAGAAGGAAAATGACTCTAATGAGTGATGAAGAACTCTGAGGGGAGAATGGAACTTGATATGACTACACATGAAAGAATAAGTTTACATTATGTTAAATTAATGAAGGAATGGCATTGGTGGATACGATAATATAGCTAAGTGGCAATTAAAATTAGGATTCGTAAAAATCTTATCTGAGAAAGGAGGACTAAAGGAAGGTAGGAAGTCAGCGCCGTTAATGTCTAACAATTTTTGGTAGAAGCACGTTAACGATACTTGCTGGTATGAAAGTTCAGAATGAAGTGTGATGTCAAGAGGAATATGGTAGATTGAAATTTTCAACTAGACTAGAAACTGAGACATTGGGAGTGAGATTATGCGAAAAGGGGATATTGATAGCTATTGGAGCTAGTAATAAGTTGTTCTAATAAAGGGTTATCAAGCAGGTGGTGTGAATGATCGGTTAACATTGTAGCATGGATGATATATATATGCATGTTGTTGGAATTATCATGTGGGAAATCGGATGTTGATAAATCATGGTAAGACTAGAAATATATGATGTTAACCGTGAGCCTAGGGTATATATGCTATGGTGAAATTGAGATAATGATAACTTTATGAGATGTTATGGCATGACATGGTGTTGATATAAATGGAAATAGAAGGTCGAGGAAAAGCAGCGATATTGACACATCACGATGATGAAATTATGATGGTATGAGAATGGTAAATGAGCGTATATAGAAGTGTATAGTGATATGTATTGATGAGTGGCGATGTGATGCTATATACATGCACAGGTAGACTAACATGTGCAAGTTTGTTAAGATTGATATGGTATACTATGAAATTAATTGTTTTTAAAAAGGATATGTGTGGGAGTATTAAGGGAATGATGGGGTATTGGTGATGTGTTCTGCGTGGTTGTATCTTTGGGGAAACCTTGGAATTGTATTTACACTCTACTCTGGATGCCAAGATAATCAGTAATAAATAATTTGATGAGTGGGGTTTTGATAAGAGAATTTACTTGCACATTAATGAATCGATAATCGATACTTGGTGAAATATGATTAGGCAATTATGAGCGGATACGACTGATATCGGTGATATGGGTATTGATTTTGAGTGGTATTATTGATGGTTGATTTATGATATTAATAACATGATAAAATATAAGTTGTGGGTGTTGGTGTAATATGGGATATGAGAGGACGTATATCGTAGTGGGGCTGTATGACGAGTAATGATTATGATATGATTAGATTGTGTAATATCCAGTTGCAGTAAGTAATATTCAGGGTACGTTGCGAATGTATTTACGAGGCAGTACACGATCTCTGAAGTCAATGACTATGTTGGGAAATGTGATTGGTGACAAGATGTCATGATATTCGGTAATAAGAGCATATTGAAAGGCGAGTTGGGACGATAAGAAAAATCGGGTCTAAAGTAAATTTCGAGGACGAAATTTTATAAGGTGGGTAGAATGAAATAACCCGTTCCTTACCAATATTATGTTGATAGTATATAAGTTTCTCGGTGGAGTATTTCGGGGTGAAATTAAAAATTTCGAAGTTGAGTAGTGGAGAATTCAACAAATCGGTCGGTTGGTGGTATATTTCGGTTTGTGGTGGGACCCGGAGATAGTATAAATAATTTTGGAATAATATCGATATATCGAGATGAGTATGAATGAGTAGTAATATATATGCCTCGGGGAATAACGCAATGAAAATCGGTTTCGTTGAGATTTAAGTCTTGAAGGTGTAAAATTAACGAAACCAACGAAACTTAAATTTCTTCCCCTACAAATATCCTTTCACCAACATTATCTGTCCTCATCCAACATGTATTTAAAAGCCAAGTAGCGAAATGCTCTCTCCATTTCCCCACTTGAAATTTTTCCATTTCATCGATTGTCGCTAAATTCAAGAACAAAGTTGTGGATTTTCTTCTCCTCATCATCCTCATCATATCTAGGTAAGAAAGATCAAATCTTTTGAGATATTTCTTGAGTTTTGAAGAGTTGACTTTTATGGATTTTTGTTGACTTTTAGATCTTGAATTTATTATGGCATAGAAATGTTATCTGAGTATCGTATAGGGGATTAGCGGTGATTTTGAGTGATTATTGGGGTTAGAAAGTGGTGTAAGTTGAGGGTTGACTTTTATTGACTTTTCTTAAATTAACTTTAAATTATAATATGAGGTTAGAGGACTTTAATATAGTTGTTTTGGGTATAGAATTATTGGTTTGGATATGGATAGGTAGAGATTGGGTTGAGAAAGTTTGGGAAAGTTCGTATAGCATTTAGCGTTTGAATTGAGTTGTATTTAATGGATTAATTAGTTGTCAATTGATTGTTGGATTGATTAGAATGTGCTTAAAGTTTTATTGTTGGGGTAATAAGGCGATGACCCGAATATTGAATTTTACGAAGTTGGCAGTAGAATGTAGTTATGTTGGAATATTAAAAGGTATACGATCTTGAGGATAGGATTGATTCTTCAAGGGTTGTAAATTTGAATGGGTGAGAAGTGGTATAACACTTTCGGGGGGTTTATATAGATGCTAAGAGAGATTTATTCTATGAGATGTGTTATAATGTATGATTTCTGTGAATAGGAGTTGAGTGCGGATCTATGCAGGGCTGCCTAGAGTCATTATTACTGCTTTTGGGCTCGAGGTGAGTACAAATCTCATGATGGGGACCTTTCATATATATATTATGTTGTATATATTACATGTGATATCTTGGATTACTTTCAATATGTGTATTGTGTGATTATGATTGATACTATGTGTAAACTTTTGATTTATGATTCATATGATGAAATGATTGAGATTTTGGGATTTATATTATGAGATAATTGAGATTATGATTCATGTCATGCGATATTAGTGATTATGGTTATATCATGGGATAGTTGTGAATATGATTCATGTTGAGATTTGTGTGGTTGTATTGTGCGTATTATTGGGCTGTGTCTTTGATGTGTTTGATTGCTTTGTGTGTTACTTTGGAGGCGGTGGTGACCCCAGGCAAGGGAGGTTTGGTGTGGTGTGCATATTGTGTGGGTTGCCCGTGGATTCGGAGGTTTGGTGTGATATGCACGTTGGGGGTGTAGCCTGGTCAGGAGGATGGAGGTGGAGGCACAAATGGAATTATGTGGAGGTGGATTCTACCGTATATTGTATTATTTGAGTGGATTCCTCGTATGTATTATTTGGGTGGATTCCTCATGTGTGTATTATTTGGAGGTGGATTCCTCATGTGTGTGTATTGTTTGGAGGTGGATTCCTCATTTGATGCTTGTCTTTGGGGAAACTATTTCCACCCGAATGAATATCGTTATTTATGATTAAGAACTCATATGTATATTATCATGTAACATCATATAAGAGGATTATATGTGAGTTGTGGTATTATTATTCGTTGTATTGTGGCGCAGTTGATGTGTAATGGCATATACTATTTATATAAGTATGAATATGTATATGTAGGGATCCAGTACGTGGCATTTGTATTATTTCGAACACAATAGTTGACTCCACTTTTTTCTCACATGGGCGGGCGTTTTATGCCTAGGTTCCTAAGAGGTTGATCGGCGAGGTTGTTGAAGCTTCATTGATGAGGCTGCGAGAATGAAGATCGTAGATGAGGCGGTGGTGGCATAGCAATTTCGTGATCTGCATTTCCGCTTGTTTGATTTGTATATTGTTAGACTTGGGTATTGTATTTCGTTAGGGGAGTGGTTATTAAATTACTTTCCACATGTTGTATTTGGATTCTGGTTATCTTTGAATTGTATAAGTATGGTGAATTTGTATCATGTTGTTCGTTGATTTATTGTATATGTTGTTAGTTCACCACGATGGACAAAAGCGTATTTTATTATTATTAATGTCAAATGAAATCTTTTTATGTTGTTATCCATCGATCGGTGACGCTACGGTGGCATGAGTTGTTGATGACGCCGCGCCAGGCGGCCGACCAGAATTTCGAATGGATTACCTGATGTGTATTGCGTATTCGGCAATTTCTCCCAAAATGTATCTCCGCTTTTGGTTTATTTCGATTCTGTTTATCGGTTATATTTAATCCGTCCAGCAGAAGCACAGTTTTGTTCAATGGTCCATTTAATTTTTCTTTTTTAGTAGATTAAATTTCCTAAATCGAGTTTGTGGAGTATCGGTGTGCTTCCACTCATATTTCCAAGTGACATTTGAGTTGGTCGGGGAATTTCAATATTTTCAACACTTGTATTTTTGGTTTAGAAAAGTATTAGGATAATGAAGGTGTTTTGGGATGGGTGTTGCATGTCATCGTGTCAGGTATTGTGATAGGTATTTGACATACTTGAAGGCATACCAAAAATTAGTACAAACCCAAAATTTGATAAATTTTGAGAATATGCTTGGTCGGGATTTTGGTTGTCCAATAGATAATTGTTGGAACTTTGAAGTTTAAATGGGTAATTGTTTGAATTTTGGTTATTGAAGGAATAATTATTTGAATCCATTACATAATGAAAAATAATTTAAGAGATTAAACTAGATTATTTAGAGGATAAAATAGTTTTTAGTGAAAAAATATAATTTTTTACATATCTGAATGTAAGCTAGCATTCACATTTATAGAGAAAAAAAATTTCATGAAATTTGGTATATTTAAAAAAATTAATTTTTATGTGATAATTCTATCTAAATTATTAATATAATAATCTCGGCCGTCATGGCTGACATGTCGATTTATCGTTTTTATCTACATTATCTCTTTCTGTAAATCACCTTACATGTACCTGCACATTTTTCATTTTCAACCTTGAATTTTTCAACACTAAAATGGGCCAAGTCGTTGTCAATGCATTAATACTACATACGATAAGAAAGCTTCACTTTTTGGGTATTAAATCCAGCGAATTGTGGATGATGCCTCTGAAGTAAACTTGATATAAGATGTTATTTAAGTTGACCAAGTACAAAAGTAACTTTTAAATATTAATTTTTTATTTTGAAATTCTAAGACGACTTATCATTTGGATAAACTAATCATTGGTAAAAAGAATTTTATTATGAAATGGAGGGAGTATCAGGATATTTTTTTCACCATATCATGATTAAATGACATTCATATGAGATTCTAGGATTATGTCTGGTCGAATTCAACTAATCTCATACTATAAGTCATAACGCACTCGCACATTTGACTTGTGCGTTAGTAAGAAGCTCCATACATAATTCACTCTGGAACTTTGGTTTTAAGCAAATGATCGTCCTTCAAACTTTCGTCAACGACATATGAGAACGCATTTAATCCTGCCCCCTCGGCCCTCATCACTATAAATCTAACTTCTAAACGTTTCGAGATTGTGATTAGGCTTTGACGAGTATGAAAATTTTGAATAATTCGATTCGAAAATTTGATTTGGTGTTTCAAATCGAACACACACATTAATTAATTTTATACCAAGTCAATTTAAAGACATAAACACGATCCGTCTCGAAAATCATTATACATAATTATTAAATTATAAAATGAGATATAATTCATAATTATTAAATTATAATGATGTGAAACATTAATTTTAGCCTATTAATACTATTTGGAGTTTAACTTGACTAGGAGAATGAAATATGATTATGAACATTTATGAGAATATGACGAGTCGAGCCAGTTTAGGTCAAGTACTCGAGATTTTCGGATAATTCGGATCAATTTTTTCAAAAAAAAATTTTGGATAGAGTTCGACCCTACTTTTAAGGTTCGAACTTCATCGAGTCGCATCGAACACAGTACTAAAAAATTATCGAGTCAAGTCGAGTACATCAAGGTTCAATATGGTTCAACTCGTTCAAAGGCTTAACTGTGATGAATCAAGAAAATAAATTAAAAATATAACCCCTCAGAGATAATATTACTTGTAATGACGAAATTTCGGTTTCATGCCTTTGCAATTATAAGATCAAAATTTAAATTAAAAAATAAAATTATATGTTTTACTTAAATTGTTCATTTAGTTGATCATCTGGTTGTACTAGCTATTTATTCTTGGATTAGGTCTAATACTTCATCATTTCCAGAGATTGTGTACTTTTATGTTATTTTCATTTCTCATAACTTGTCTCACTTGACATGACAAATGTTTATATATATTTTAGAAAATGTCGACTTTAACTAGTATTCCCTTCATTTTTATTACTTGTCATTCTAGCTAAAACTTTCAATGCATTTTCACCCAATTTTCTCCCGTTTTATCTCTATCATTAAATATACTTTTGTTTCCTCTTTATTTAATCATTGTCTGCTTCATTTGTAATATAAAGTAGTGAAAAATAAGGAGATATGAACTTTAAATAACCAAAGAGTAAAGATTTAGTGGATAACCAATTAATATACAAATGTGTAGAATGACAATTAAAAAAATGGAGGGAGTATAAAGAGTATTTATCTGTTAAATTTTTATAAAATCAAGACTAACAATTTTTATGAAATAAGGGAGTACTAGTCAAATAAAAAATGACTTTATAATAATAATACTAATACAATGTTATACTTCCTCTGATTTATAATACTTGTAAACCTAGTTAGAAAACTTGTTTGTATTAAATATTTGGCATTCATTACTAACAAAAAAAAAACCTGGACGTTACTCGAAAAACCACTTAGACGTCACTAAAAAACGTCGTAATTTTATGTGATGTCCAAGTTAAAACACTGGCGTCAAACTTAAAAGCGGCGTCTAAGTGCTGCATCTAAGCTAAATCTTAAAGCGCCGTCTAAGTTAATACTTAGATGGGCACCCAAACACCGTCTAAGTTAATCATTTAATTTTTTATTCTTTTAACTTCTTCACCCCATATTGGTATATACCTAAAATTAATACTAATGTCACAAAATATACATTCATTCAAGTTAAATATCGATCAAAACATATCTCAACATACATAAAATCAAATGTGACTAATGTAGCTAGATATATAAATATTATATTTTATCCCAACATACATCAAGTCAAAATGTAACTAAACGTACATTTATCCCAACATATATCAAGTCAAAATATAGCTAAACGAACATGTCTCAATATCTAACAAAACTAATAATTTCATACCACAAATACTCAAGCTAGCTATACTGCGACACATCAATGAAGCTCTTCACCCTCTATAATGGTCTTGAAGTATCTGTTGTATAGATAGCCACACCATCGATGCTGAACATGGTAATTGTCAAATCATGGCCTTCAGCATGGAATCTTCGAGGATCTTGAAAAATTAAAGAACAAATTATATACTTTCATAACTTTGACTTTTAAGCTAATTAGTATCAAGATTCACATATTTAAAATGGTAGAACATAAAAAGAGTGAGGTAGTTCTAGATTCTAAAATAATCCTCCGTAAACAAACAAACATAAAATCCACAATAGGCTCTAAGTGGATCTTTGTTTGGAGCACTAGATAGAATCTTCAAAACAAAGTTATAATTTACATGTAATACTATTCAAATGATTGTTGCTAGAAAAAGTTCAAATATACCTCCCTGTTAACTTGATAGTTACAGCTCCAGCTCCGTTAAACTTGAACTACTTTGTTTCTTGGTAGCTCGATAGGTAATCATAACACTAAAAATAAACAAATTCATAAGGAGAAGTAATAAAAATAAGGTAATATATATTATTATTAATAATCAGATGAATACCTGTTGATTTTCTACACCAAATCAGCTCGATCTTTATGGGTGTGATGTACTTCTAACGGATCCATATAATATATATATTCATTCTTGGTGTTGATGGCAACCAACACCTAATGATTCCTACATTACTTCAATAATCTTAGTTAGTACCGGAAATATTTATACTAACATGGAACTATCTATTAGCTCGTTTGCTCTGAAAATATTATGTACTAACCCGATGTTATATGGTATCATGGCAGAGATGATCTTCTCTTCGTGATTTTGCTTAATATATCCACCAAATGAACACGATCAGCGCATATGTGGAGAGACAAAGAAGAACCTACTAGAAACTACCATATTTGTGTTGCTTTGTTGCTCCTCTCGTGGCCAAATGCACATCACACAAGTATCTTCGTTAGGAATATATTGGACTACATATTTTAAATGGATATAGCCAAATACTTAGATAGAATATATTATTATTATTATTATTATTATTACCTTATGTAAGACATATAGTAGAAGCACTAACCAAGCTACGTGTTATGATCTCTTTGGCGTATCGGAAAGAAACATGATCGGCAAAGCAACACCCCAAATAGCTCAGACATTGAAACAACAAATAGATATCTCTTTGAGCATCAAGTCTTACAAAAGAAATACGCTGAAGGTCGAGGGCCGCCCATTTCGAGGATAAAATTGCGCTTCCTCTGACAGCCCAGATAACAGACTGACACAGTTATCCTTAGGGGCATTTAATGTGAAACCTAAAAATGTTTTTTACTATTTAGTCTAAAAATAACTAACACATTAAAGTTATAATCATTTATATTTTTTAAACTGCAGCAAGGTAGCAAACTTAATTGGCCATGCAAATGTACCAATAGCATTGCCCAGGTAGTAATATCACCCTCAACATTAGGACATAGCAAAGGGGTGTCACCATGACAGAGGACAATCTCACTAAAACATACTCACCAGCAGCCGGTTGTCTCGTTCCAGGTTGTTTAGGTCGGATATTAGTACTCAAACAACATCAAATATTTGTTTCATGCAAAGCCATGGAGATGCAAATTGTATATTGCCAAAACTACCGGCCATGTACCATGAGAGCTACTCTGCATTCCCGGAGGATTCATTCCATCGATGACAATAGAAAACCATAAGTTTCTAGGTTCAGCACCCAAATTATGGGTACTTAGTATCAAAACTCTTCCAGCATGCGTGGCCGAGGTCTTGACATCCGTCTTTAACCCTTTTATCAAAATGTCATGTCAATTTCGGCATAATCGTACTGATACATACGTCACGAGCACAGGTAGAAGTGAAAAATAGTACATCACCTTATTTGGAGTAGATCTCTTTTCTTTATAGCGTGGGGAAGCGTTACATTTGGGACATTCTTTCAACGATGTATGTTCTTTTCGAAATAAAATGCAATCATTCACACATGTATGTATCCTTTGGTGTTTCAATCGATAGAACTAAGCACTTGACTTTGCATACATTAAGTTCTTGAGTACTTAGCGTTATCCTCGGGTAACAATTCTTTAACCTTGCTTAGTAGATGCATGTAAGAAAGATGAATGGGATCCCGTCCGTGTTTGACTTTTAAATTATACAAGACAATAGTTGCATCTAATTTTGTAAACTTGCACCCATTCCACAAACATTGCTACGAATCATTTTTTTAATTTTTCAATAATTCGGAACGATCAATCAAATCTTCCTCAATATCCTTGGATTTCTTACACTGATTCCTTACTACATTCCACGCTCTATCCATGTCCAAAATCAAACTCGAAGCCGGGTAGATCGAGTCAAGTTTACTCACCGTGATTTGTCGATGTAAGTGTAGGTTGAGGTCTGTCCGAAACCTATCAAATGCTCTTCTAGTTCATCCTCATCACACTGCTACTTAATTCAAACTTACTTCTAAGGACGAAATGCGTTTTTGTTTTCGGCATTCATTAGAGCAAAGTCAATAAACTCCTCGCACCTTTTTCATACTCTTGCTGACAAGCGATTAGCAACATCCACTTCGATCCTGGAAATTACCAACACAAAATATAACATAAATACAACTCAACAACATATATACTAATAGCTCAGCCAATCACGTATCACGTATATATATATATATATGTAGCATCGATATTGCCATATCACGTATACGCAACTACTTAGCGACATGCATCAATGTGCCCATATCACGTATATATAACTAATTCACAACATCGAATTAGTGTGCCCATATCACATACATATACCTAGTTCAAAATCTTTAATAAAGTTCACAAAATTATCACAAAATCGACAAGAACAAGAATATAATTTAGCCCTTTGAATTTATCCACTAAATTTAAAAAATATAACTAGTTCATATATCATACAAATTAAAAAACAATACAATAAAATTGACCAAACCATAAAAATTAAAATTATATTTTAACTTGGACGGCGCTTAAAAGCGTTGTCTAAGATATAAACTTAAAAGCGCCATCTAATATTAACTTAGACGGCGCTTCACACGAGCGCCGTCTAAGTTAATCTTAGACGGCATTTTTTAACATGACTTCGTCTAAATAAGTAGCGTCCAAAGTGTTATTTTATGTGGTGATTCTAAATTTTCAACGCATTTTAGCATATAATTTTCCTATCATATCCCTATTAAAATAAAATTATAAGTCAATTACATTAATTTTGTCTATTTAATTATTTTAGTGATTTGAGATCAGTGCAATAATTTATGTATTATTGATCAATTATTAACGATTTACATGTAAAACTCTTCGATTATTAATTAATTAATTAATGTGTAAAAGTCTCGGGTTACAAGTATAATAAAACTGAAAGAATAGTGAAAATATCAATAATTTTAAGAAAATGTAACAATCAAAATTTAAAAAACACTTGTTAAAAATTGAATGAGGAAAAAAGTTTCCTCGAGTCAATCCGTTAATTCCTCTTATTTTGCCCTCATTTACTAAGTCACCACCGCTCAATCAAACCCTACAACAATATCTTGATTTTCCAATCGCCCATTTCTCTCTCATATTTATTTCAACTACGGAGTACAAATTATGCCATTAAATTATTCCTACGCTTACCTCTATGCATTTCAACCTCTCCTTTAATAAATTGTCTCTTTTAAGCATAACAAACGAATCAAAATGTTCAATTAATAGTAAAGGAGAAAGTAATGTAAACCTCCCTATAAAATGATAAAATATTGTTCATTTAATTTGAAACGAGGAGACAAAGTTATCAGAAAAAAAAAATCCACAAAATAAGTAACACTCTATTCTTTGTCACATAATTATTATCTTTGCATTTAGAGCTTTCACTGTCTCCCTCTGGGCTATGCTGATCAAGATTCCACTATAAGCCTTGCATGATTTTCATCTCTTTAGGTTCTATTTGCTTCTCTTCTATGAGGAATTATTATTACTATTTGCTATTTAATTTTGAATAATGATTAACAAGTTATGTACACAGAATTTTAATGAATTCTTGTCTCTTCGAGGTATTGAAGGGGGTCAAACGGTAGGGATGGGATTTTTTTTCTCTAACGATAGAAGTTACAAATTCTTGTACGATATAGGACATTAATTAAATTTAAGCTAAGCAAATGGGGAGTCTAAACTCAGAAAAGCTTGATTTATAAAGTCTCTTGCATGAACCTATATTCGCCTAAATGTTGCACCGGCCTTCACGTAGCTATTTAGAATTCATGAAATAGATTCTTAGAGCTATTTGACATTTGCGAAAGTCCCACATAGTGGGTGCAGCGAGGAGAAGTATGTATAATATATAGTTCTAGGAAATCGGCCAGGAGGCATAACTGAATAGAGGCTGATCGAGTCTCTGTTCAATGAACAGCAGTGGATGAGTTCGCTTCCATTAAATTTGCTTTCCTTTCTTGTTTATCATTTTTAAAGGGTATTGCGGTTGTGAGTTTTGTCTTCTTTTGTTAATTTGATTACGCTTTTTTTAATCCAAAATTACACCCTTAATTCGATATTACTGACAAGTTAAGTTTAATTTTTAATTATCAAAATAATAACTTTGAATTATAATTGATACATACATAACTTTAATTTCAATAGATATTATCATCATATAATAGTAAAATATGTAAGTGTATATATTAATATCATATTTAATATATATACTTTTTGTCAGATACTAACAACATATAAAAATCTATCTATATGAGTTCAAAATTAATAAACAAACATTTATCAAAATTTAAAACTTAGAATCTCTTTAGAATGCATGAAGAGTACTACTATTACTTTTGCACCTGAACTATTTTTATCATTTTAAATAGACACCTAAACATTTTAACCTTTCCAAATAAATACACAGGAGATTTTTGCTTTGAACTTTTTAACATCTTTTTGGCACCTAACTCCCACCATAGCAGGTAAACATAAGAGCAAAATAGATATTTTAAATATATTATACTTTATGGGTCAATTTTAAATACTCAAAGCGCTTAATCAGGTCAATATTTGTACATTAATCAATTTTAATTAATTAAAAATCAAATAAAATACTCATCTTGACACTTACCTTTCACCTCATCCCGCCCCTCATCCCGCTTGTACCACCATAACACCCTACGAACACACCGCGCGGCCATGCGTCGAGCTTAGGGGTGTTTATTAAACTTCATTAAAGCGCTTAAACTTAATTAATTCGGCACTTAATTTATTAAGCTTGTTTTGTTAATGAATTATTTTAAATTAGCAATAAATTAAGTACTTATCAAAATCACTAACAAAAATTAAGTTAATTCTAGCTTATTTTTTACCTGCTTTAATCAAATAATCTCCACTGATTCTCTCTTACCCAGTCCCAACACTAAAAAGAAAACAACCTCTCCTTTTCTTCACCTTACACATTCTTCTTCTCAATTTATCACGGGTTTAATAATTATTATCCCTTTCTACATTCAATTTATAATACTCGGGATGTGTTATTTTCAATTTAATTCTTTTGTATTTTATTCAATCTATTATATTACTAATATGAAGAATTGATTATTTTGTCGTTATTTTGTTAATTCTTTGTATTTTTAATTTAATTCTTTGTATTTTATTCAATGTATTGTACTGTATTGTTAATACTCGGATTTGCTATCACGCTAACTAGAACGAAGTGGTTGGCTTTTCAGCAATGTTTTTGGTGGCTATTTGTCATAATAACATTATTATAGTGAGATGGCGTTGATTGGGATTCAAATTTGATATGTATATGTTGTGGTTATATTAGGTGACCCAATTTAAGTAAATTAGATAAATAAGTTGATTTATTTGCTTTTAATGCAATTTATGAGACTTTGTGAGGTGATTATAGGCTATTGTAATAGCTACTCTTTGTTTTTGTTTCTCAGGATGGAGGGAGTATGATCTGATCCACTCCTTTAAAGCGTGATTGCTCGAGATGTGATGGTCAACTTGTGTCGAGCTTTGCTTTTCCACTTTTCATTATTCAATTTTTGTTCGTGCCCGGTGTTGTAGAAAATTGATCCCCAATGAACTTTGGTATAAAAATGATGGTGCAACTATGAGCATATTTAAAAAATATATTTATACATATTTAATATCGGATAGGCATAAGATTTGTCGGCATGACAAGTGAAAAAAAATTTAAAAATCGATTGGAAAACTCCGGGATCTTTTAAAGTTATTTCTAGATTTATGCATAAAGTCGTTCAAAATTAGATTGTGTGGATCGAGTTTGAAAAAATGATTCTTGGGAGAATGTTAGGCGGGGTTTGAAAGAAAGTAATTTAGATTTTTCCCGGAAATAATTAAAGAATCAATGGGACTATCTCAAAAAAAATGCTTCTTGGATGAGATTAGTTGGAAGCAATTGGTCTCATTACGATCCAGTACACATACTATAAATTGGTCTGCAGAGCAATGGGAAGAGCATATAAAGGTATAGTTTACCTTTTAACGCTATTAGTTTCAAACATATATTAAAATTAGTTTCCAAATTACGAGATACATTAGGAAGCTAAACAATTTAAATAAGCATCCTTCTGATATCATGAGGAGGTCTGATCACTTTCAATGGGATTAGACTCTTTGGAAAACTGTCTTAGGGTCCATCCCTATTGAGGGCTTTCACGATACAAAGAGCGAGGTATTGGATCATCGATTTGTATTCTTTGTTAAGTCGAACTTGATGGACCATCTACGCACAAGATGAGTTACTGACGATGCTAAAGAGGCTTAAGACAAATAAATCCGTCATTTTAGCTACGAGGAAATAGCAGGGATGAACTTGATAATCAGTTAATAGCAGCTTTGAATAGCTTTACTAAACTTGTTGAACTTGAGATTCCCACCATCAAAGAATGTCATGAAGTCTTGGATGACATGTGCACCATTCTCCTTGGAGATCCTTTATATTATGCAGCTTCTGTCATTTTTTTAGAGAGTAAAGTTTATAGGGAGCAATGGATGATATTGAAGGACCAAGCGCTTTTGAAGAAATACGTCGAGGGTGGATTACTATGATGCGAGAAAAGATCAATGTTCTTCGAATTAGTGATCGATAGGTTTGGAACAACCATTTTTTTTATTTGAATAAGTTTTGATAAGTTTGTTTGAATGACAGAAGTTATTGTCTTTTTTATTTCTTGTTTGAAGATTGTCCTATTTTCTATGGTAATGAACTATATTTTAATTGTCAATTTAATGGGGTTTTTTTCAATTGTTAATCAGTTAATTGTCAATATCATTGAACTATTGCATATGATAATTACCAAAGAACTACTAGTTTTATATAACTAATATGAATATATTTTTATTATGTAATTATGTTAGATCTGATCGAAGGAGTTAAAGTTCAAATTATACTTATCTTGCTTATGAAGAAAATAAGATTAAGGCGGATTGGAAGACGACCTAATACTTCTGTCGTCTACTTTGGGTTGTAAGTATTTAAATAAACGATATCTTAAGTAAATCCATTCATTGCCGTGAAATGCTTAGGATGCATTTGAGACCCTCCTTATGCATGTGCAAGTATTTTTGAGAAAAGAATTGGTTGCAAGATAGTCGTTACTTATCGGTTGAAGAAAAGATTGCAATGTTTTTGTTTACTTTGAGTCAAAAACATAGCAATCGTGCCGTGAAACGACGATTCAATCATTCAACTCATACCATACATAAATATTTCTATGAAGTTCTTAATGCTATGATTTGCTTCTACAAAGATGATTGTTCCTACTAATAAGTGATTCATTTACCCATCAAATCGACCTCATCCAACGACTCGGATAAATTTTAGTGGGCGCCCATGGGGCATTAGATGAAGGCTTCTTGTTAAAAATTTATTAATATCTCTGCGAGCAAACCACCATTTAGGAGGGAGAGGAAAAGGAGAATGTTATCGAGAATATTAGCAGTGTATGTGATTTTGATATGATTTTTTACTTTTGAGGGTGGTGGTTGGGAAGAATTAGGTACGCAGTTACCAGTGTTGACAGAAACAATTCAAGATCTGACTAGTAATTTTTCTATACCACCTCCTGGTTTGGTACTGAGAGACTTATTTTAAAATATTTAATGGCAATACACTATTGTACATTTAATTTTTATATTTAATTTGCAGATAAGTATTATTTATGTGATGCTGCATACTTACATATTCGTGGATTCATGGCTCCATATCGCAATGTGCGTTACTGGTTGACAGATTTTCAAAATAACCATCCACGAACAAGAGAAGAACTTTTCAATAAGAACACATTACAAAGTTGAGAAATGTCATTGAGCATTACTTTGGAGTTTTTTAAAATCGGTTTCGATTCTCACGGTGATATATCTTATCCATTTCCAACACAAAAAGAAATAAGTAATAGCTTTGTGTGGCTATGCATAATTTTATTAAATGAGAGTGAATGATGCAGTTATTTCTTTGAAACGTTTTGATGATAATAGCACATGTGAGGAATTCACGAGCAATAATAAGGGGACTCTTCAGCGATCAACATCGAGTTTAATACAAGACTTGTAAGATCAAATATGATTAATCTATGGGATCAAATAGCTAACCGGTTTGTGAAGTTAATTACGGATAGCGAGCTAAGAATCGTGTTCGTTTTTTAACAATGAGGATGTCTACAGATTATAACCGAATGAAAACCAGTGGTTATTTTCTTATTAATTGAAGGAATTTATGGCTATTATCCAATTTTTTTGATATGTATGCTTGATCAATTTATTGAATTTTATATATTTTTTTATAAATTTTTAAATATTTAATGATATTTAGAATTTATTTATATTTTTAATATTTATTTAATCAAATTATTATATTTACTACTATTTATAATCTAATTAATAAGATGTATTATTTAGTGTATTATAGTATTATTTATTTAATATATGATTCATATATAAGTAATGAACTAAGGTGGAGACAAAGTTGTCAAAACAATTCAATCTAAGTCTTTTTCTTTTTAGCATTATCAAACACCTAAATATTTTCAGATATTCGATTCGATCATAATTCAAATTGATAACAGTTTAGTCATTCGGTTTTAGACTTGAATTTTTTAGTTTTTAATGTAAAAAAAAATTCAAAAGCCAAATCAACAAATTCAATGACAATAAATACAAAGCCACTACAAAAGTGACCAACATCACATGTAACTCCCCAATATTTACCTAATTTAATCCAATGACTAAATAAATAAGAAAAGATTAAGGTTGGAAATTTCCCAAATTGATTGTCCAGTTTGCTTCCGATGCATGTAGCAGTGGATCTGAATGTGAATTGGTTTGTGGAATTCATCATTACCATGAAACGTTGGTATTTGTGGAAAATTACCAAGAATGTGGATTGGTTTGCTTTCTTGATGTTTGTGGAAAATTCACCAAGAAACGTTGCTCTCGTTGAGATGGTGGTGGTGTACTGTCGGAGAAGAAGTGGTGTTGGGGTGGGATGTAGGTAGAGAAGATAATAGTAATTTTGATAGATTTTTAATTAATTAGAGTGATTAATGTATTAAATATTGACCTAATTAGGTGTTTGTTATTTAAAAATGACCCATAAGGTGTAATATATTTAAAAATGTGTGTTTGCCCTTATGTTTGTTATAAGTGGAGTTAAGGGTGTCAAAAATCGTTTTTCCAAAAGTTTAGGTGCCAAAAATCTCTTCCAGGTGTTTATTTGAAAGGTTGAAATGTTTAGTGTATTTATTTGAAATGATGAAAGTAGTTCAGGTGTCAGAATAAAATTTAGTCTTTTTAACTAATAAACCCTTGAACAGGCCAGGAGTAGGTGAGGAGGCTATAAGAAGGGATGCCATCTTCACAAAGTAGCAGTTTAAGTCAGTACCATCACAAGAATATGAGCAACAAAAAGGAAAAGATATTTCTGTCTCACTGCCTTTAATTATTTCAATTCAAAATTATTGGTTGTTTGAGTTATAGCTATACTGAACTAGATCTGCATACAAGAACTTATTTCATCTTTTCCTTCCCTTTCATCATCAATTCATCATGGCTTCATCAAATAGGCACTGGCCTAGCATGTTTAAATCTAGGCCATCTACTAACACTCACAACCACCAATGGCAACATGACATAAGCAACAACCCAACTAATAATTCTACTCTCCTCTCAAATGCTTTCCACAAAGCCTCATACAATACAGGTAATCATTCAATAGTCTTACAATCACAATTATATATGTTCATCATTGATAACTAGTAGATCTATCCATTAAGACTATTTTTAAATTTGTTCCTACTAGCATAAAGTTTGGTAATATTGGCAATTATGACTACCCTAGGGAGTCATCAGGACGAGTCCATCCATGACCAAAAATATATGTTCCCTCTTTTTAATTTCAAGTGTGAGGGTTTAATCAATTTGGGCTTTTTGTTAACAAGGTTGTGAGGAGAGGAGCCCGGAGCCAAAGCCAAGATGGAACCCTAGACCGGAGCAAATACGTATACTTGAAGCTATCTTCAACTCAGGAATGGTGAATCCACCAAGGGATGAGATAAGAAAGATTAGGGCTCAATTACAAGAGTATGGTCTAGTTGGAGATGCAAATGTTTTCTATTGGTTCCAAAACAGGAAATCAAGAAGTAAACACAAGCAACGCCAACTTCAAAGCAAACAAACTCATCAATGCACCCAACAAGCCCACCTTTCATCTACTCCTCTAACATCCATTACCACAACCATCATGACTACTCCAACTTCATCCTTATCGAATTCGTCCGAAAAATCTTCCAGGAGTTCATTTGGTTCCAAGAACTTGATGGATATGTCAAATAGTTCTCCAACTGCTTCAGTTAACCAACAATCATTCATACAAGCTCAAAGTGAATTCTTGGCTGAACCATTTTCTTCAAAGTGCAACAACAAAACACTCCTCAAGGATCATGTGCTGCAAATTTCACTCAAGGGTTTTGCTTTCCTGATATCATGGAAACTGTTTCTCAGGTTGTTGATCACTCTGTTGTTGCACCTTGTGGCCCTAGTCTCTTTTTCAATGACTTGCAGAATAATATGAGCCATCAAGAAAACCAAGAAAAGGTTAATGATATTGAGAAAAGGAAGCTTCAAGAAGAACATGGCATCTTTCCTTCAACTACCACTACTCAATTTCAAGGTATGCAAATCATAAAATCATCATTTTCTTCCTTTTCATTTGTAAACATGGTGACTTTCCTTATTTTCTTGTATACATCTTGCTTGTTTGAATAAGTTATGTTATTATTGTACACTTGTGATATATATTTATTTATAATTACACTAATATAATTACATTTTTCAAAAATAATGTTTTATGTATATGTTCCTATAAATTACGACTCGACCACTACATGAACTTTTTTTAACAAATAAGACATGTATTTGTGCCAAATATTGACATATAAACTAGTAAAAATAGATTAACTCATGTGGTTTCATTCGAACATAGTTTCAATCACTCTATTATTACAACAACTGATGATCTTATTCATTATTGATCTCATGTGGTCGATCTCCTTAATTATTGTTGCATGAATTGACAATATTGTACACTGATAGGCATCCCAGGAGGTATTTTTGCTACAAAATCAACAGTGTTCATCAATGATGTGGCCTTTGAGGTTCCAGTGGGCCCTTTTAATGTTAAGGCTTCGTTTGGTGATGATGCAGTGCTTTTTCACTCTTCTGGTAACCCTGTTCTTGCTGATGAATGGGGTTTTACCCTTCACCCTCTCCAACATGGAGCTTTCTACTTCCTCTTCCGAACCACCACCAGTCACTCTACTTCTCATGACACCACAATTGACTTGGTAATTTATGTATCTTTTTTAAAAAATTACAAGATTAGTTGTTGATTTTATTGCATTATATATGTGCGTGTTAAGATTTATTATTGAAAACGAAATATATTACAGATATATCACCTTATGAATTGATGGTTGTGATTGAAATATCAATTATTGATATTAGAACTTATTAAAAGAATTGGAGGGATAATAATTTGAAGGGACTTTAACCCGCATTAATAATGCATGCTACTAACAACTGTTTGAAGGATTTGCTAACTTAGCTTGTTTTTTGTGCATTGCAGAGTTAAAAGGATTAAATGGATGAGGACTTCAAGAAATGGGATTTCTGCGTGCCTTAGCTTGTGGTGTTTAGCTCTATGGTTTTTCTAGTTTTATATGGCGATATAGTTCTAAAAGACATACGACCTCCCCCACCCCAACTCATAATTTTGCTATGAGTTTGGATGTTTTATGTTGGAGTAGTTTGATAGTGTGCATGGACCAGGATATGTGTACTCATAATTGACTCTAATTAAATAATATACATGAGACAAGGTTGCATAATAGGTCATGCATAATAGACGGACCATTTTCGTCAAGAAAGATCCCAAAACGTTGTAGTACAAAATTACACTTTTGTTCACTCTATAATCTAGAAGACTATTTAAGAATCAAAATTGGTAAGCATTGAGAATGATTTAGTGAAGTTTCACCTTATTTAAGTTGTTGGGTTATTTACTTCCATAAACATATTGGACGATAATGGTAGGATCAGGATTCATAGGAATTAAAATGCTTAAAAATGGAATTTGTTATAGATGGATGAAGTCCACGATCTTATAAACCACTTTATATGTTTAGACATATTCAATATAGGACGGGTCTTTCTTCAATATTAACTAGTCTAACTCCCAAACATGAACCATGTTCACTCGATATCAAACTCAAATACAAAACCCAAATATTGAGAGTCTTCGAGTTCTATTGTAAACAAGTTTTTGGAATTACATAATTGCTAAATTTCATACAGGCACCTAAACTACGGAAAATATTTCAAATAGGCACCTAAACCTTTCAAGTTTTCAAATAGGCACCTGAGAGTGATTTTTTGCACCTGAACTTTTTAAAAAAAAATCTTTTTGACACCTGAACTCTACTTTAATGGGTAGGACAAAACAGGAAAATTATATATATTACACTTTATGGATAATTTTTAAAATAACAAACACTTAATTAGATCAATTTTTTAATATTATCTGCCATACCTTGAACTTTAATTGGTCGATAAAACACGCCAATTGAGTTCGGTGGGGTAAGGTTGAGATGATGTTTTTTAATTGAATTGTACAGTGGTATTAAAGTGATCCCAGTGCGTGTTTATTATTTAAAAATGACTCATAAATTAATAATATATCTTTATTTTGCCACTTAGGTTGTAAAGTAGCATTCGGGTAAAATTACACTACTGTTGAAGGTTCGGTGGTTATTTGAAATGTTTTCCATAGTTTAAGTAGGTGTCGTATGAAATTCAGCCTTACATAATTGTTGCACAAATATTCATTCATTCTATTTTAACATAAAAAGTAACATACGATTCTAATAATGTGTACTTCCTGTTGCTCAAAATGTTCTTCTTTTTTTATTCTTTTGTTATATGTATTATATTTTTTTTTATAGAATGTAAGTTCAATAAAGATTATATAGATTCTTTTTATAATTTATGTCTTAGTTTATACTCCTTTGTTTTTTTTTTTTCTTGTCTTTTAGCAAATTTCACACAAATTAAGAGAAATGATGAAGATTTACATATCACCCCTAATTAAGAACTAGTATGGTATTAAATGACACTAATTGATTGTTTGGTTTAAGAATACTGCATGATTTTAAGAGTATTGTATAACTAAGGAGTAATAAAGTGTTCTTTCTTTCTGCCGCCAAACAAAATTACGAATGTCTTTGAATATCTAAATTGTTCGTAATCAAATAATTTCATTTTGGAGGCAAAGACTTTTCAACTTCAATAAAATATTTTGGACAAATAAAATAAGATTGGAGCCAAATTTTAATGACATAAATAAATTTTGAATAAAAATTAGATTGGAGCCAAAATATTTAAACTTTTCCATGGTATAAAATGATGAACAATGTAAAATTTGAATTATCACTCAAACAAAATGGATATCTTGATATTGAAAGTGAAAGAACTCAAAATGAAAACTAATTGGGTGATTTTCATCTGATGATACCCTTAATGAGATTAAGTAATGGGAAGATGATAATATATTGAAGCGAAAAGTTGAAGTGAAGAATATCAAAATGAAACTAATCCGTGAGTTATCCCCGAAAGAGATGGTATAACATATAAACATTTGATGTCATTCCTTCATTTGATGTTATGCCATCTCTTTTTGCTTGTTATTTAACATTGATTACATAGGTTACTAGAGAAATAATACGTGCTAAATCAAAGGGATTCGGCCCGATTACAAATGTGTGGCCAGAGACAATCACGATGAAGTGATCTATACAACAAGACAATGCTCGGGACTCATGTTGATCAAATGATACATCTTTTCTCGCGGCTACTTCAGGATTCGAGGGCCTCAATATTCAATTAATATGCCAACCGCCAAATTCTCCTGATTTGAATATATTGGACCTTGGTTTTTTTAGTGCTATCCAATCATTATAGTATAAGGAATCTCCAAAGACGGTTGAGGAGCTAGTACAAGCGGTTGTGAAATCTTTCAATGACTATCCATCTCAGAAAGTGAATCATGTGGCTCATTACAACTGCGTACATAGGGCAGCTTGAGGGAAGGTGCAAATAGATACAAAATTCCCCACATCAGAAAATTGAAATTGGAGAGGGATGGACAACTTCCGACAAAGCTCTCATGAGTCATAAGTGTTAGAAAGGAGTCATCTTTGGTTAAGAATAAATAATTAGGAAAGGAATGAACATTCATTCTCATTGTTTAGAAAAGGTCGTCGGCATCGGTTTACTGAATGCAATAGGAGATGAATGTACATTCATTCTCATTGTTCTACTTTAAACATTTATACTTTATTTTGCTTGTTTTAGTTTCAATATTTTAATATTTTAATTTTCTTGTTTGAGTTTAACCCATTGAAAAAAATGACAAACTTCAAATAACATCCAAAGACAACAATTCATTGATAATAATGCAAATTCTAATAATGATAAGGATAAATAATTTTTAACATTGTAGCTATGACATCTTCAATCTCCAAATTGGGATGCAATTCACTAACATCTATGGGAAACTTGTTCAAATCAAGACGTCGCCGCATTGCGACCTCACGTAAATAGATTTCCTCTTGGTCTTCTTCAGGTTCCTTGTTTAGATCGATCTTGGGAATGTGCTTGTTGCATATAAAGTAGGCCAATCCTTAAAAAAAAAATAAACTGAGGTCTTTATTTTTACATCTATGAAATGAAATGAAAATAAACTAACCTTTCTTGAAGACGTTGAATCCTCCTCCATTTTTCATTAGTGTGCAGCAGTAGTAGTAAGTGTGTGAATATAAGGTTTATGGAGTAGTAGAGTACTCCGTATTTGGTTAGTCAAATATCTATGTAATTAAGTATATATTGCAGATAATAACTTTTCTATGAGGATGATTATCATAATTAATGTGGTTAGTAATTATTGTTCCACTCAAAATGAGAATACAAAATATTAAGACTATTGAATAGGGACTTAAAAGGAAATGTTACACAAATAATGTCTTGAAAAAAAGTGTTAAAAAGACAAAAAAAAAAAAGCGAAGGGAGTAATATTTTAGCTTGGTTGTCCTATTTAAATACCTCATGGAAATCTCTTTCAAATTGGATAGAATTATTAAACACCTAAAAAGGACTTAAAATATATAATAAAGAAAAAGAAAAGGCATAGGTTTTTTGAAACAGGAAGCTCGTTCGGCTTGATTTGATACTGTTGATGTTAAAACTATGTCTAACGATCATATGTCCAACATCTAAAACCCCTAGTTTTTTTGAAAAATAAATGTCCAGTATATACATTTTCATAAAATAATTCTACTTATTTTTATCATAACAATTCAATCAACACTCCTACACAATTTTTTTGTTAAATAAAGCACAAATTCAACCGTTAATTCTGAGGAATCTTTGTTAAATTTATTAAGCACTGCCAATTAATTCAACACTTAATTTATTAAGTTTGTTTGTTAATGAATTATTTTAAGTACTTAATAAATTAAATACTTATCAAAATCCTTAACAAAATTTTAAGTTAAAATTCTCTACTTATTTTCTCCTCTTAAAAAATCAGAAGTGATAAAGTCCAAATTTATACTTCTCGTCCCGTAATTTTATTCATATTTTTCATAACCTCGTTATTATCATTACAAATAATAATAATAATTATAATAATAATATTAATATTAATATTAATAATAATAAAAAATTAAATAACAAAAGATTTTAATAATAAAATATATATAAACATAATAATAAAAATAATAATAATAATAATATAATAATAAAAATAATAAGAATATTATTAATAAGAATAATAAAAATAATATGTGATAGAAAATATAATAATTATAAATATAATACAAATAATAATAAAAATATTAATAATAATAATAAAATAATTAAAAATAAAAATAATTAAAAATAAAATAATAATAATAATAACCAACAAAAGCTATAATAATATTAATAAAATAATAATAATAAAATAATAAAATAATAAAATTAATAATATAATAACAAAAATAGAAAATAAAAATAATAATAATAAAATCTATAATAATAATTATTATAATAATAAAAAGTATAATATTAATAACAATAAAAATAAAAATAAGAATAATAATAACAAAATTAATATTAATAAAAATAATAATAATAATGTAAAAGTAATAATAATAATAATAATAATAATAATAATAATAATAAAAAGTATAATAATATTAATAACAATATAAATGATAATAACAAAATTAATATTAATAAAATAATAATAATAAATATAAATATAAATATAAATAATAATAATAACAATAATATAATAATAATAATATTATTATTAATAATAAAAAGAATATAATAATATTAATAACAACCAATAAAAATGAAAGTAATAATAAATTACATTAATAATAATAATTCATAATATAATAGATTATATTAATAATAATAATTATATTAATAATAATTATTATTATTATAATTATTATTAATTATAAATAATAACTATATAATTGTAATAATTAATAATATATTTGTTATATTTATTCTATTACATTAATAATATTTATAATTTCATTTATGTTATGATATTATTTATTTAATATATAATGCATATAAATAAATGAAGTAGATGAGTTATCAATCTACGAACTGTCTAGTCTTTTAACATAATTGTCAAAACCATTAAATGTTTTGGGTATTCGGATTGATTATAATTAGTTTTGAATTAATTCAAATTTTAGTTATTTGTTTTGAAACTGATTTTGGTTTGATTTAGCGCACAACTAGCTATAACTGAGGAGCAATTATAATGTTTTAACTTTACATCTATTCACCAATTATTCTCTAAACTTCCCAAGTATAATACATCTATTGTCATTTCAATCTTATTGCAGGCAACAACAACTTTAAATCATAAGGTTATACCCTAAAGTGGGTAGAGTTGATGTTTCAAGTACATTCTCTTTTCAAATCTAGTCTGTAAAAGTTGAAGTTTAAACATCGCTTCATAGAAGCTTCATTTATTGTACAAGTGTTTCTTGAAATTTATTACTCCGTAATTGATGACTGGTCTAAGTTCTGATATATCCCAAAATATTTTACGTGCCAATGGATGAGAACAGTTGGGCTACTAAATAAATTAAGTATAAATTCTATTAACTGAGATGATTGATTTTTGAGTGAATTTGGATATATCTATTTTGCAATTCTCATGATATATCTGTGTTTAGTACATGAAACATCACTTTGATGGTTCCACAAAAATATGTTTAATACCAAACAACAATTTCAGAAGGTAGATACCTGGAGCAAATGCTATTCTGATGGAGTGATATGGGCAAATTGGATTCAGAGTATTTAAAGTTGTGTAGAGTAAGACAATTGATGGATTCTTCAACAGTCAAATATCATTTTGCCTTGAATTGTAGCACTGTTCATGACAATTGACAAGTACAATTACATTGTCACACAGCTAACAATGCATGGGTGCTAAATTCACACCAGCAGCAACAAAAAAAGAAGAAGATAAAATTACTATTTTAGCCCCCGTATTAGTGAGGGTATTGTTTAAGGAAGTTTCATTTAGGGGCAAAATCGTCATTTCACAGTTTTTTTTACTGTTTCAGTGTGCCTTTAGTTAACTCCTAACAATGATGTGTACTCTGAGTGACCAAGCTAAAAATGAGAGATGAATTGATTCGGTCATAAAAAATTATAAAATAAATAACTCCGCAGGTTTATTAAAATGATAAAATTTAAGTTGATCAATATAAGTATTTTTTAAAATATCCACCCACAATTAAGAATAACTATATTTATATATATTAATTTTTACTCTAACAAGGTAAGATTTGAAATATATAATTTTTAATTTAAAGTAAAGAGAGATATAAAGGTAATAGATGGTTAGATTTACAAATCCTCTCCTAATTCTAAATCGAAGAGCGTATGTGTGGTAATCCTAAGCATCGTTCAAAATGATACTCATATTATACAATTTTCAACCAAGCAAACTAATATTGACATTCCTACAAAGAAACACACATACAAAACATTACAAATGGTAATGAACCACAAAACACATTGTAATAGAAACATCAAGGTGACAAATTATTGATTCAAATATATATACCAATATTATCTATGGCTTATAGGGCAGATGAGGATTATGATTATCTGTTTAAGGTGGTGTTGATCGGCGATTCGGGTGTAGGAAAATCAAATCTGTTATCAAGATTCACAAAAAATGAGTTTAGTAACGAATCGAAATCAACCATTGGTGTAGAGTTTGCAACTCGTACCATTAGTGTTGATGACAAATATGTCAAGGCTCAAATATGGGACACCGCTGGCCAAGAAAGGTAAATATAGTTTGCGTAAGTTTTTATAGATATCGTATTAGGCATTGAAAATCAAGATATACAATTTTTGTAATTTGTTTTGGGCATGTAAATGGTGATACATATAGATCTTTCCAAAAAAAAAAATTATATATAAGCGCTTGAATACATACCATGACACATTGCCACCTTGATTGTGTATTACAGCAATGCGAGAGGAGCCTCGCCATTTTGAGGGCCTCGACCCAAAAAAATCCACTAACTAATAAGTAATAAGCTATTGTGGTCCAAATAAAATGACCGTCCACGTTTTGGTCACTGTGTGCCCATGTCTAAGTTGGAATTACTATGTCTAACTAGTACTTGTGTTGGGCTAATGCGCTAATATTTATTTTGTAATATTCTTTTAATCAAAATTTATATAAAGAGACGAAGTAATTTATATCATACAAATGAAGAAAAATATAATAATTTTTTAGGGATGAGCAACTGAATTTTTGAATAAATAAATAATAAAATTCTATTTGCTATTAGTCACAATTTATTTTTTGAAATTGCGTAATGAAGTTAAAAATTAGCTTAGAATTGTTATTACGAAGGAAAGATGGGCCACATTGACATTTTGAAACAATTAGATTGTTTGCCCATTGTGATTATTTGTTTTACATTAAAAAAATTGATGAATGTCAGGAGTAGTACAGTAAATGAAGCTTAATTTTTTAAATTTACTCCTGATTCTTTATTGTGTACATGCAAAAAAGAAAAATACTAATAAATTTAATAGAAATACCTTATTTATAACTAGGTACAATACCTCCTTATTTATGATACGACCCTACTGAAGTTCAATCAATTATTATACTCTGGACGTGTTCATTTGGAATGTCCATCATCCTTGGCATTTCATTTTGTTTCTAGAACTTTTCAATTACATTCCGCAAGTGTTCATTAGGGTATTATATTTATTATGTCCTCAGGGACAGAACACAGTGGGGCTCGTATGATGTTCTATGACACCATTAAATTTTTAGTATCTAAGTATATACTAAGATAAAAATACAATTATAGGTTTAATTCATTTGTTTAGTACTTAGTTTCACATTTAAAACACCATTGATCAATCTACTCGGAACCAAAATACATACTGTTTTTCTAGTGTATACCACATTAAATGTGGTATCTACTTTTTATGACATCATGCCTTCAGAATTTTAGCTACATCATTACATCTCCAACTGCAACGAAATTTCGTAACAAAATCTCAAAATGTACGTGATTAATCAAAGTATTGGATTAGCATATTAATCACAAATTTGCATATTCCCCTTTGTTAACAAATTATGTCTCTTGATAAAGGTACCGTGCAATCACAAGTGCCTACTACAGAGGAGCAGTAGGCGCTTTACTAGTTTATGATGTTACTCGTCATATAACCTTCGAAAATGTAGCAAGATGGTTGAAGGAACTCAAAGATCACACAGACCAGAACATTGTAATTATGCTTGTTGGAAACAAGGCTGATCTTCGTCACTTGCGCGCCGTTCCTGTTGAAGAATCAAGCTCCTTTGCTGAAAGAGAGGGAACATTTTTCATTGAAACTTCGGCCCTTGAATCCTTGAATGTTGAACATGCTTTCACTGAAGTGCTCACACAAATATATCGAGTTGTAAGCAGGAAGGCGCTTGATATTGGCGACGATCCTGCAGCGTTGCCTAAAGGCAAAACGGTGAACATTGGAGGCAAAGATGATGTATCAGCTGTGAAGAAAGGATGCTGCTCTGGTTAGAAGCAATGATACTAGGAAATTAAAATCAAACATCAACTTCAAATTGTATGTTCTGACCATTGAACTTATCAGATTATTCATATGAACCTTTTCAGAGTTTATGCTTCAACTGAAACAAAAGTATGATGTAAGATGAAAACAAAGTAGGATTAGTGATAGTCATAGATCAAGTGGCTACAAAATTATCAGCACACTAGTTATATTTTCCTGATAGTCATAGATCAAGTAGGATTAGTGATAGTCTGACCAAGAAACAAATTGTTTATTTTCCTGATGTTCTTTGTGCCTAATAGCCAATACTATTTTTAAGCATCCATTTCAAGACCAAATGTTATACTCCAAAATAACCTGCATAACTTTCTTTTTTAGTATGATTAACTTATCAGAAACGCTCAAGTCTGATAAAACCATCAAAGCCAGAGGACCCAGTTCCATAAAACTACAATAACACTCCATGCTTTCAAAATAATGGGTAATGGAATTCATTAAATCCCTACTTCATAGTCGGGGCCTCATTACCACTCCCCTATAACTCTATAAACCATTTGCCGTGCATAACCAAAGTTGCGAAAAAACAGAGCAATCTTGAAAAAGAAAAAAGAAAGATGTAAGGCGATGCCTGCAGGAAAGAATAGTACTCCGCACAAAATAACATAGAAGATGCAAAGAATAGACAAGCAACTTAGATTGAGAAGAATTTCACCATTCCTATTTCTCGTCCTACTACCAATCATATTGTTAGCACTCAGCTTTCATATTGGTCACTTAACAACAAATGCTTAAACTGATGCACATGACATCTATTCCCAAATAACAACACGGTGGTGAGACAAAAAAATGAACTAAGCTGTTGATCTGAGCTACATACTCATAACCGAATTGCCCTAAGCCACCAACATAACAACTAGCAGAACAGTGCATGCACTCTTCCTGGGTGACGATGATGATGGTATTGATCCAAGCAACAAACAAGAAACTAATAATACACCGATAGCATTGCAAGCAATTACATGATGGAATCACAAACTATATCAAACAGAAACAAAGAACTAAATGAAATGCTCATATACACTAGTTCAACATTCAACTATCACTTTCTTCTTAAAATCATTCATAAGGTACTGTGTATTCAAATAGACTGAAAATTAAACATGAAAAAGAGCAAACTGCAAGAATATAACATTTTCTCGTGAACTTTGCCAACAACACAACATGAACCTTTTATAAATTGAAACTTAGAAAGAACATTAAAATCGGCATTGTGAATCATTTGCGTCCTTCCACCTTCTTCTGCTCTTTGGCTGCATTATCCATAGAAAGCAGGAAATAGTTAGTTAATAACGACATGATCAAGCAGAAAAAAATAAAATAAATGTTAGCAAATACACCACGCACCAGCTTTCTCTTCTTCTCGCTTCTTTGCAGCTTCTTCCCTTTGTTGACGAATAAGGGCCAGTCTCTCTGCAATATTAAACAATTAAAAGACAATAACAATAAATATGTTTGCTGAGGTACAGTTCATTCACACTGGATAGGAAAGAGGCTCAAGCCAGAATTGTCATGCGAATATAAAAAACAACCATGTATCAGAACTACATATGATCTTTTTGACGATCAGAACTACATATGATCTTTTTGACAACTTCTATATAGTAAATCAAATATCAGACATAATGAGGAAGTTATGATACAAACCAATCAAGCAGTAAAAGAGGGGACGTAACGATGTGGTTCACCTTAAAGCATGGTGGACGAGTATGCTAGGAAAAGAAACACAATATATTTGTATAAAGTAAGAACATTATAGAGTCTGACAAGTCTATATAATGGTCGAAGAGCATGCCAGGAAAAGAAACACATGACATTAACCACTTAACCCAACTATGAGTTCAAGCAGGCCCCAACATTTTTTCAAGAAATTGTTCAAATAGATTATGGAACTTCACCTAGGTCTTTTCTTGATTGATCGGTTTTCCCTTGTTCTTGCAGTCTCATGTACCTCTCACGAGCTTGCTGTTTTTCCAGCTCTTCTCTGAAAGCAGTATGTAACTAATTACATAAGAAGAACAAAACAAATGACCTTCAATCTGAAAAAGAAAAACTAACCTTCAATCTTAAAAGAAGAACTAACAAGAACAACATAGATCATTTAGTGTATTTAACTAGAAAAACTATATACCCTCTCTTGTAACACTTCACCTGACACATATCATCGGTAATTTATATGCACTATTTTAGATAATCATCAGTTTCCTAATTAATTTCTCACAATATCATTTCTTTAAATGAAACAAGTGTAAGTCAGACAAATACCATTGGTCATGTAATGAAGCTATTATTCAACTCAGTGGATGTTTGGCTAGAGCTATCTTAAAAGCGACCAGGTGCAAGATATGATCCTGGAGCAACTTTTTTACTTACACAAGCTATAAAACAGATCTCTGGAAAAGAATTGCCTAACAGTCTCAATTGCTTCAGGCAGTATAGTGCAACATTTTCAACATCTTTAGAACACATCCAAATATATTATTAAGATTTCAACCTAAAGATAGCTCTGCTTGATAGTGTTCTGAAACTAGCTTGTCTTAATCATATTACTAAAGTAATACATACTGCAAAGAGAAACAAACTACAGACTTGACTATTACTTATTTAAAGTTCTTAAAACAGAAATGTTACATGTTTACTCCAACACCTTTCATTTTATAAGAAGTTATCAAAAGCATGTGTACCTTTCACGTCGTGAGAGCTCAGTTGTCTTCTCAATCTGCATTATATAAATTACACATCATCTTAAAATCAGTCATTGCATTAAGTTATATACAAAAAACTAAAGATAACCATTACTCACATCTATATCTCTAGCTTTCAAATTCTTCGGCTTCAAAAGATTGGGATTCTCAATCTCAATAATTCCTTGAGTACCCTTTCGCTTCTATTAACAGAATGAATAAACAAAGCAGTGAGCAATAAGTTATACATTCGTAGAAACTGAAAGCCATAAGAATTCAAAGGCCACACTAACCTCCGAATCTTCATCAAGCTCCTCTTCTGACTCTTCTTCAGACCTCTCTTCCTCTTCTTCAACTTCTGCTTCCTCCTGAAGTATTACATAATAAAATATGATAATGAGAATAATAAACATAGGAATTATGAATACTAATCCATCTGATGCCAAAAGGTGCATTACAGATGTCATTTGGCTAACCTTTATTTTCTGTGACCACCTAAGTAACCATGTATATCCTCCTTCTCAACATATTTGATTGTAACATGATAATTTTGATTCAAATAAAATTATGTCAATTCAGACCACAACGTTTGTTAAATTTGACCATTGAAAACAAACTGGGCACTATTTTTTGGATAAGGTATATTAATTATATTTAATTTGATCCTAGTATAAACACTAGAAACCTGACGACGTAACCATGTAAGTATATTGTAAGCATTATTAAATGACTTCAGAAACAAATTTCATCATGATGCATTAATTTATAGCCTGTTCATACAGAAAAAAGTTGATAAATTACCCTTTTAAAGGTACGTGGCCGCGAAGCAGAAGTACCAGCAACTGCGATATCATAAAAAAGGAGAATAAAATCAATACTGATAAGATAACTAAAACATTGAATATTTGTAGCATCATATTTCAAGTCAAATCTCTTGGATATCCACCTTCATGTTGCATATAATAAAATTAGAAAAAGATTGATAGAGCTGATGACCTGGATCCAGACATTGTATCATACTACATTCAAATTTGGATGATTTAATCATAAAAAGATGGTCTACCAAAGACAAAAATGTGATTTTAGCAGTAAAAAAAACATCTCTTGCCACAATTTATATAAGCAAATATAATGTCCTGTTAAAATTTTCAGTGAACACCATACATAACATAATGTGTACAAGATCAATTACACCCTAATACACACCAAGTATTTACAACAAAAATATCAAAAGGACTTCATCAAATCTGTTTTGATCATCTCAAAACAAAATCAGCATTTTAAATGGAACAATAAATATGCTAGCATACAACGACCAAGGGAGATATAGCGCTACTTCTCTTCCCCTTTTCCTCGAACTACGTATCTATATTTCCCTGTAACGGTGTTAACACTTGACCTTCAAAAACTTAATGATAGCATAAAGGTAAATCGATCAAAGCAATCCGAATAAATTCTAACACTAATAGTGGTTCACCAACTATTTGCAACCAGAACATCCTTTCTTCAAATAGTGAACCACCACAAAAACCCATATCCTATTACTCAAAGTATAATCTAGATTCTAGTCTATAATTGCTAAAACTTCTAAATTTAAAAATAAATTGCATTGACATATATACTCGTCTTATGTTTCCGTGTCGTACCACTAAATAAACCTTTGTTTATTGCGAAGTAGTAAATAGTTTATTGACTTCACAGGTGGGTGGTCGGAATAACTTTTTAGCAGGAAGGAACCTCTTGTTCAAAAGCAAGATTATTCAGCATCCATGCAGATCATGCAACGTGCAAACTCCAACATGTAGATAGCAGCTCAAATAAAGGAGTTTGTTTAGCTAGTTAGTTAGATATTTGTTATGCTTTCCTTGTTTCTTGTTTAGTGCCATTGCAGTTGTTGGTAATGGCAAGTTAATGCTTGAATGGTCTCCTATCCTTAAGGAAATTCAGTTGTAATCTTTGGCTATAAAAGCCATATTCCATTCTCGATAGAAAATTCGACTTGTCTAGTTTATGTCTATTTTGGACTCTGTGAGTTGTGTAACTTAACATAAGGCATTCATTTCATTTGTGTGATTGACTTGATCCGACATTTGGTATCGGAAGGCAAGAGAACTGGCGCAATAGTTTATCAGCGGCGCCATATGAGAGATATTGGATTCGATCGCGAGAGAGAGTATTATAAAATATTACCATACGAAAAAAAAAACATTTGGTATCAGAGCGAATGGGAAGCAAGGTTGATTTGAGTGATAAACAAAAGTGAAAATGAGTGAAGAAAAGACTCTCATACCTCATTTTGATGGTTATTATGACCATTGGAGTGAGATGATGGAAAAACACTATTCGAGGGGCTAAAGTGCATGGGAATTGTTGAAGAGGAATAGAACGGTCGATGATTCCGATCACCACGCGAGAGAGAATGAAGAGCACCTCTTGATGAAGTGAGAATAAAGACATCAGAGTTAAGCGTTATCTCTTTCGAGCATTGGACAAAAGAGATATTCGAACAAATTTTGGATGGAGAAGTTCGAGTGATATGGGATTCCATGAAGAAGAAATTTGGTGTGATCAGGAAAGTAAATAAGTCAATCTATGATGCATTAAAGGAGGAAATTTGAGCACGTAAATGAAGAAAGGTGAAAGCTTGATAGATGAGTACTTTGCTAAGGTAAGCTTCGGGTTTTTTGAAACAATTTCGAGAATCAATAGAACTATAGTGATTCGAGATAGTGGAGAAAGTATTAAAACGCTAACAAATCGGTTCCTTTCGTGGCCGTATTAATGCCAGTGAAGAATCTACAAATATAGATGACCCGGCGGTTGATGAACTTTAAAAGCGGCTGCTACGATGCATGAGCAGAAATTCAAAAGATTTCAAAAGCAAGAAGAAGATCAAGTCTTAAAGGTGGAAGAAAGATATGGCTCTAGTTCAAGAGGAAGAGGAAGAATCACATTCAGAAGAAGTAAGGGTGGTCGTAGATAAGACTTGAACAAAACAAGCATAGAGTGCTTCAAATGTCACAAGATGGGACATTTCCAATATGTCCAATTGAACACGAAGCCACCAGCCCAATACTATCATGGAAGAAAAAGATGACATGTTACTAATGGCCTTGATCGATCGAGTGTGTGCGGACAAGGGTGAGCGTGATTCGTGGACTCGGGTTGCTCAAATCGCGTAAGTCGAAGAGTTGTTACTGCTTGTGATAAATCTTCTGACATTCGGTAAAACTAGAAGCGACACAAAACTATCGTGACTTGGGGAAAAGGCATTGTGAAAACTCAAATTTAACAATGTCACTCATGCTATTGGAGATGTCTATTTTGTGCCTGAATTGAAGAGTAACTTGTTGAGCGTTGGACAATTGCAAGAAAAAGGATTGATCATAATATTCAAGGGTGGAAATTGCATTGATATGCATCCAACAAGAGGTGAGATCGTTCAAACTAACATGAAACCCAAATCTGATGTTCATGATCCCATTAGAGTGCGAGAAATGCGGTGAGGAGCCCAGAGAAGAAATTAATGCGAGAGCTACGCGAAGGACATGACGTATGGATAAAAAGTGCGGAATAAGCGAACATGAAGTGGAATCGTGCATACACGTATTAAATGTGATAATAGGCTACTCTTATCAAAACTGTCAAAATCACGTATTCACGTGGCAAGCAAGCATTGATGTCGGGGTTTCATTTCTTGAGGAACTCGCTAAGAAGAGCGTGCATTGGAATTTTTTAAAAACAAGTCAGTACTTGACATGCTTAACTAAGCGAGCCATTGAAGAGTGATGCTTTTATCAAGTTGAGAAGTGCCAGGGGAATGTGTTCTGTAGGAATAAGTTAAACACTTCATGTTTAGCTTTAGGGAATGTTGAAGCGAGTATTGACATCCCGTGCGGTCACGGCGTGCAAACTCGACATGAATGGCGGCTCAAATAAAGAGTTTGTTTAGCTGATTCAGATTAGATATTTGTTATGCTTTCCTTGTTTCTTGTTTAGTGCCATTGCAGTTGTTGGTAATGGCAAGTTAATGCTTGAATGGTCTCCTATCCTTAAGGAAATTCAGTTGTAATCTTTGGCTATAAAAGCCACATTCATTCTCAATGAAAGGTATTCGACTTGTCTAGTTTTATGTCTATACACTTGCTCCATTTGCATTATGCACTCTGCAAGTTGTGTAGCTTAACATAAGGCATTTCATTTCATTTGTGTGATTCAACCTTGATCCAACAGCCGCATTGAGACATTTTGTATGCATATTCTGAGACCTTGGATTACTAAAAAGATTGTCCACTTTAGAATTTTGATGTAGACTACTTTAATTTTCAACTTAAACATTATAGTATATTTTGTATAATATTCCCTCCGTTTCAAAATACATGATATAAATTTTTTTTACTTTTTTCACAATAGTTGATTGTTTACAATTTTAATATACCTTTTTTACAAATTTAATGTAACTTTTCGTTTTGATATAAGCTTTCACCAATTAAATTGAAGTTTTTACTTGTCTGGCCAATAAAATAATTTTAAATAGCTTGATAAATCGATTTTGAAGCTTGTTAGGGAGTCTTTAGTTAAATTTATATCAACAATAGTATTTTCAACATCATTAACTATTAGTATGCCAATTTTCATTCAAATCTAAGTTATGTAAAATTGTTACTTTCGAGCATTGAAAAATCAAACTTGGCAATCTTTTTGCAATTTAGGTAGTATAAATCTTCAACAACAATTAAAGCATCCAATCAAAAGCAGATCCAAATAACATGAAATTATCAAACAATCAATAAGAAATTCACAGAAACGAAAATGAAAAACTATATAATCAAACAACACGAAATAATCAGACAATCAATAAAATATTCACAGAAATGAAAAATAAAATCACATAATCCAAAAAAAGAATTACCAAATAAACCACAATACTCCGTATAATCTATAAGCAGGTCCAAATAACACGAAATTATCAAACAATCAATAAGAAACTCACAAAAAATGAAAAAAAAAAAATCAAACAACACGAAATTATCAAACAATCAATAAGAAAGTCACAGAAATGAAGAATAAAATCAAATAATCAAAAACACGAAATTACCAAATAACCACAATATAATCTATAAGCAGGTCCAATTAACACGAAAACATCAAACCACCAATAATTAATTACAAAAAAAAATGACAAAATAAAAAATATATATATATAATTTATAAGCATATCCAAATAACACGAATTTATCACAAAATGAATAAAAACTTAGAAAAAAATAAAAATAAAAAACGAAATAGTATAATTACTCAAGTCTTCAGTGCTAGTGAACTGGCGACGACCAGTGGGTTTGCCCTTGAATTTTCCTCTACCCATCTTTGCTGCTTTGAGCTCAAAAGATGAGTCACAAAATATTTGGGACAATAAAACCCTAATTTCTCACTTATGGGATTATTATATTGAAAGGTCGTGATTTATTTTGCAGGATTTAATTAATAGTCAACCCTAATGACTGGAATATTAAATTAGTCATTTCAAGTGTGGGGTTATAAAATATTCGATCGTAAAAAATTTCTAGACGAAATATACGAAATATTTGTGATCGTGTCATCCTTCATACTTGAATCATATTTTGAAGCACTTATATTTTATTACAATTTAATGCTCAATTAAAAATATTAATCATGATTGTTATCCTTTTAATTATATATTATGTTAAAAAATATGAAGTGTAATTATTCATTTATTACAACTTCGACTATATATAAAGATTTTTTACGATCATGTATAATAGCACCCCATTTTAAAATTCATTCACAAATTATTTGAATAAATTTGAAATCTATTCACGACTTACTTGAATCTCATATAAACTTTAAAAATATAGGACATGGAAATTTAAAAACATGTGCATGTTTGAAATAATAATTTTCCCCTTTTTGCCAGTTATAACCATCAAACATAATAAATCCTAAAATTTGGTAATATGTTAACTAATTAATCCGAGCATACATTGAAGCAATTTCTTTGATTTCGACAAACAAAGAGGAACTGGGAGCACAAAGAGTGAACCTGGTTTTAAAAACTGACATTACCACAGCAAAATAAACAGGCAGAAGTCATTATGGCTTGGGCATATCTCCATGATAGAGAATAAAACATGCTCCATATGGCAATTTAGTTAGACCACCTCAGGTTAACAGGACTGAGAAAAAGACACTTATTAACATGCATCAGATATATTTCACTATGTTAGTAGTAACCAGTTGGATTATCAACCAGGTAATCATCATACGGTGGACTTGCTCCAAAGTCGAACTCCCCACTTGTGGGAAGCACATTACTTGTTTGGGGAGCTGCATTACTTGTTGGGGTAAGATGAAGGTTTGCAACACCTTCCTTTACACTAGCTTTTGCCCTCCCTTTAGCATTGCGCTTCTCGGATTGAGATTCAGCGGTCAGCCTTCCCATTTGCTTCTGGAGATCAGCCACCGAGTCATTTGTTGCAACCTTGCCTTTAGGACTTTTTTTCTTCTCAACAAACTTGAGCTCCAATCTGTATAAGGCGCATGTGTCATATTTAGTGATCTCATATTCATAAAGGTGCCATTCATATTTCTCCATTGGTTGTGGATCCATATAATATGATCTCTTCAGCCCCCCAAATTCATTCATCAATTGTTTCCTTGACTCATGCCAACCTCTACCATTATAATCTGGCAAAGACCTTTGCTTTCTGTTACCACTCTCAAATGCTCTCCTAGGCTTATCGAAGAAAAGCCATTCCCTGATTGTTTCACCTTCGAGAACTTTAAGGTCAAAAAGTTCTGCAAAATCAGCAAATGAGGAGTTATTAATAGGAATCAAAGATATAAATATTGACAGAAAAGGGAGTAGCAATAAAGGAAGAAGTTTCCATCTCTTTTACATTTAATACAAAGTATATCTGTACATAGAAGCAAACAGTCAAATAAATCTGTAAGATATCTACTACAACATACCATGAGCATTCCATGGGGATTTTGCAGTTGCTGCCCCCTCACATTCAGGAATGCCAACATCTTTCCCCTCTGCTTTTGCACAAAGAGCAGCAAAAAGCAAACTATCCTTTAACCCAATTCCCCCAGGTCGCAGAACTGGAGCCATACCAAGGCACCCCTCGCTGGGTGCTATTGCTTGGTGAAAATCACTGCAATAATCTTGAAAATTTTGACACCAAACACGGGCAGGCCTGGAACAATCCCACAGTGCACATTTTGCCCCTAAAAAAGCAGATGGAGGGGGGGAAACATCTTGTGCAAAGTGAGACACCTGGGGCAAACCATTGTCTACACAAAAAGTAGAATCATCAAATGCAGGCAAGTACTGCTGGTCAAGATCTTGAGATAAGTTGAAGGAATGATAGTCGAAGTGGGATGCATTGCTCATATTATTTAGTCCAACAGGATGGAGGTTAATGTTATCAGGTCCCATGTTAATGCCTGACTGAGACCCTTTGCAGTGATCAACAAACTGAGTACTCTCTTCTGGCTGTACATGACCTACAGTGATACCCTACAATATAACAAAAACAAGTTCTAAACTTTTAATTTGAAATTTTAAGTTAAAGCACACAACATCAAGTAAATCCTGGCAGTCATCAAACATCCAACTGTGGCTAGAGGTCCAACAGAAAAAGACAGGGAGCCAAAATGACATGACCACCTCACATTCAGAGTTCAAGTAGCTGATGCAAATATATAATTCAATTGAAGCAACATCAAGGACCAATAGGGAAATGGCACATTAGCACATAGACATTTTTTAGGCGTACGCAGATATATATTAATAATACTAGGGAAGAAACTTGCTCATTTAATCAAACTAACACAACTGCATATACAGCCTACAGTCAACCAGATGGTGTGTTAAACATATCACTGGCATAACAGATTCTGATCAATGAGAAGGAAAATCAAATATAATCAGAAAGAAACGAACTATAGCAATAGCATGAGAACAGGTCTCCTTATGTGTGTTCGTGTGTGTATATACATCAGTTCAAAAAAAATACATATATACATCAGTTCATATTGGATTTGGAGCGGACATCTGTTAATGTGGGTTATCAAGTAAGGTTAATGTTCTGTTTCCATCCTTCCATAAATATACAATAGGGAGTGCTGCAAGTACCCATATAACTAATGATGATAGCTTTGAAATTCGAAAAGGAAAGATAAAAGGTATACAGTGAATTTACAGTGGGTAAAAATATAAGCCAACATTCTAAAAGATTTTTCTAAGAACGAAGGGTAAAGTGGAAGAGAGCTCGGTATCTTTTGAAAAACAATTTAAACAAGGAGTTCATTCAATTATAAAGAAGGATGTAATAAATAGTTCAAAGGTCAAATGCATCTGTCAATAATCAGATATTGTGTTACCCTATGGCCTATACTGGTAATGATGGTTGACACAAATGTAAAACAAGATCGAACTTATCTACAGGAACAGTTTTTTTCTAATGCAACATTAAAAAGATTAATGAGCCACCAATACAAAACGACCTTTCTTGTCCTTCCATGGAAGTGAGTCTAAAAATTTATAGACAAAAGAGGGTATTAAAGCATACATAAGACTTTATTAAATGCCCATTTCTCTGGAATGTTTGAGAACAAATCGTTCATCATTATAAGGTATATGATTAAATATAAGAGACAACAGAATTACTAGGCACTGCTGTCATAAAAACAGAATACACTAAAAAAAATTAACACGTATGACTGCCTTAACTTTACAACATGCTCTTCAGGCTTTTCATTTTTTTTAAAATTTATCCTCTAAATTCATCAAATATAGAGAAGTCGATCCCTAAGCTTCTTGATATACGTAAAAAGAGGTTCAAAAGAAAATGCTTGTACAACCATCCTGTACAGAATGATTGTACCTTATCCATGTAGCAAGCAACATAAGAAAATAATTAGTTGAATCAAGTTTTACCTCATGCATAGCAAAAGTTTCATCCTTCTGTCTATCGGGTTCAGGCTTTGGAGCAGCTAAACCACTAGTTGCATCATCTTCCTCATCACATAGATGCAACAGCCTATAAATCTCCGATGAGAATGAGCCCAGACTATCTCCCTGTACCAATCAATCATTAGATACCTCAATGCAATGAATCAACAATTTTACAAACTAGTATAGTCTACACAGTTAACAAACACTCTTCTTGACAAGAATTCTCAAAAACATAAATCCTCAGATTTCAATTTCGCTACCATTATCATCATCATAACAGCGCTACTAAAACATCTCAACTATAAACATAATTTGAGTAGCTCAATGACAAAAATATCTAGTGACACTCCCCACAATGCCACAATCATAAGATCCGTCATAAAATCTAATATTTGATTTGGTTCTTAAAAATCCAATTCAACTAGCATACACGAATTCAACATAAGAAAATCTTATTTCCGCATCATAAAAATCTTCTCCCAGGTCAAGTAGAAATCTTTGTGCTTGAGCCGTCTTTAAGATTGACTATGTTCATACTTCATAGATAGTGGTAAAATCTTATTACGATTTTTTATGTGACAATAACATTTACTGAAAAAGAATCAGTGTGTAAACAATAACAGAGTGTAACATCGCCCTCAAATAGATTGCTGTATAAACGAATTTGAACCCTAAATAGCAAGCTGCACTCCTAGCCTGTTTCTACCTGCTGCAAGGAAGAGGCAGGAGATGGCTCATTGAGCTCAGCTTTCCACTCACGAAGCATCTGATGAAGCTGTTCTTCAAGTACAGCAACTTCAACATTGCGGCTCTCTTTCCTGGCCACTTGTAGATCGCTGAACATCCCTTGCAGATCATCGACACGATTCTTTGCCCGGTCCTTGAAGAGCTGGTGCGATGCAGACTTGGATGCACCGCTCTTCAAACCTTTACCCATCACAATCAAAACCCTACAACTTCAGTTATTCCTGCAAACAGTGAACACCGAGACAGTTAAATTTGTCCCAAAACTTTAAAATACACAATTACCACAGAAAAATTCAATAAGGATCACAAAAAATTCATTAAAATAAGCCAAGATCATACCACCCCCAACCCCACACACACAAAAAAAAAATCATAACTTATCGATTGAAGCACATGTATAAATCGCAATTAATTATCAAAGAAGACCAAACCAAACTATGCATTATCCTCACTATGTAACACTGTCTGTTACACTACGTTAAGATGATGACACATGCTTTATTTTTTATTCTTCAATTAACCTTTTTAAACAAATAAAAATCTTAACCAAGTGTAACATACACCGACATTTATCTCTGCATTATCCCGAGTAAGCGTAATTGGGATCGCCTATATGAATACAACGTCTTCATTCAATTAGTCGGATAGTCATAACTAAAAATTCAAAGTAAAGTGATAATTAGGGTACATGCAAGTACAAACCCTAAAAGACAAATAAAAAACCAACGAAATTCAACACAAACAAACAATTCGAAGGGGGACACAAAATAAATACTCCACATAAACCTAACAACTTACTTGATGCAAAAATATATGCTTAGATCACAAAATTCTGTAGAAATTAGTTTACGAAAAAATGATTTGACAGTTTTTTGGGGGAAAATTGAAAGTAAATTGATGGAAATAAAAAAGGAAAACATATTATGAAAAGTGTAATAATTGGTAAATATAAGGAGGAATTAAAGGATTTTGATACCTTGGATTTGACGATCGTTGAGAGACTGGACAAAAGGGAAAATAAGGAAATTTCCTTTGGTAAATATAAGGAGAAGACTTATTACTCAAATCTTTTTTTCACAATCAATATTCAAAAATATTTTATAGAATCAAGTTGTATTTTATATTTATATTTGGTCGTTGAAAGTAAGATTAACTTAGGAGCCGTCGAATTGATAATCGCTTTTGTTAAGCGGGTTCATTCATTTCGTTCGGTTTGTAATTCGAATCGGTTACGATTCGTAACCGTAATTATCGTTAATCGCACGTTAAAATCGGTTATAATCGCTCGTTAATATCTAAAACTAAATAGATATTAGATACCAAACATGTCCTTAGCCTTAACACTAAATAGATACCAAACATGTCGTTAATATCGATTCGAACGATTTGCGAGTAGCGATTCGATTAACGAGCCGAATTTGTACAATTTTGTGTGTATCGGTTAATGAACCGGTTTTTTAAGATTGTATTTCGAACCTATTACGAATCCAACGACCGATTAATGAATAGATTGTATTTAAGATTGTATTTCGATTTGGTTCGATAATGGAACTCGATTTGGTTGATTAATGAATCGATTTGGTTTGTTTAAAGAATCCAAAACCAGCTCGATTCGACTTGTTAACAGCTCTACTTGAAAGTGGTACAAATGTTGAAAAATGGTCGTAGAAAGTGGCCAGGTGTTGCCTTGTTGTTCGTTCAACGTCAAAATAAAACTAAATGTCTGATATTTGTCCTTCTGCGGGGCCAGTCATATTTCGTTGTCTGTTTTAAAGACCGTATGCTACAACTTACAATGTCATTTCTTCCGATTTAAAGTGTAACTTGTGGCGTTTATTAGAGCGAATATATGTGATTAACTCAAAAAATTCTCTAAGATTTGTTATGGAAATATTTGTTAATAAGTTTTCTTATTCTTTGTTAAATAAGTTTTCTCACGTAATTTTATTATTGATATTAGTTTTCTCCACGTAACTTTATTATTGTAAATAATATCAATTATTAGACTAATCTAGTTATCAAATAAAAGTTTTGTTGTTGATTTCAAGTGTAATATTTTATTCACAAAATTTAACTTCTTAATGTGAACACTAAGACCAGAAGATCACGTTATAGAAATACTCAATTAAAAAATTGAATAGCTGCCAGAGCAAATCCTATTAATATTTGAACTAAAGAATCCTCTAATTGACAAACTTATATTTGTCCAGAATTGATGATACTCAATTAATTAAGACTAATAATAATATAGCAAATATCAGAGCAAAAAGTAATCACGAAAATAAATACCACATGAAATTTTATCTTGATTTACCTCAATATAGATATTAGTATGATACATTGTCGATATATATTTAATAATCTAGGAAAAATTAATTCACAGCATTTCAATAATCACAAATATTAAGCATTTTCTTATATCATGAAACCCTTAATCACAAGCCTCACAAAAAATAATATTACATTAATATTTTCTATCTCCCATATATAACTCATGAATCTCTTATGATTACTACTTAAGTTGATTCTAATTTTGAGGTACAATCATAAAAAGCTCTTTAGATGAATTTATATAGTTTTAACAAATATCCTAATAAAGAGTTATTTTACATAAAATAAACTATCAACTGGGGCACCAAGTAACAAATTAGTTTTATATATGAACTTACCAATGTTATTGGATACCAAGTAATTAATCTGCACATACCCAACATAACTTTTATTAATTTGTGACAGATATGCACTTGATAACTTTGTCATTCATATTATTAGTGAATTTAACATGATTTCATGCTAACTAATATGAATCATAAGTTTTGTTGAAGTGATGTACACATTACACACTACACCGTTGGTGATTGATGATTTGAAATTGAATACCCACAAAAAATAAATTGCCCGTTTTGCATGATTATTCTCAAAACAAATCATTTTGGAAGATTAAGTTGCAAACATGCTTACCACCAAAAGGAATTATTATAGCATGAATTTGCATCAGAAGAATAATTATCTTACATATATTAAAATTAAAATGATTCTTGTAAAATGGGTTGAGATTGGGTGAGGTAAGGAACGCATAAAGTACAAAGGCCACAACCACATATCTTGGAATCTTGTTTGCCAATGTTGATTCTTCTCTACAGACCAAATAGGTGTAAAAAGTAGCAATCATACACTCCTAATTTTATCACTTTTCTCTTTTGCATAGAACAAATTCAAAGTATTTTGAAGGTAAGGTATACAAGATAAGCCACTATTTCATTTGTTTACTCAATATGCAACAAGTGGCAAAAATTAAAACTCTGAAAAATGGGCAAAGTCATAACTCCTTCCACCATTTGGTCGCTAACGAGCCGAATAAAGATTGGCTCGTTAGTTAATGAGCTAAAACTTGAACTCGGTATGGCACCTTTTCGAACTTTGAGAGCTATCAAGCCATGTATTTAAAGTCGGATATCGAATTACTAGGTTTATTGCAAATACACTATATTTTGTTCATTGGGATGGCACTTTTAAAATACTAGTATCAAATAAGCTAATGGAGTGACCAACTATCTTGAAGAGTTGAAAGTCCAACTCGGACCGACTCCCTTATGAACATAGTCAACTAACGAGTCGGGTACCAACAGGATATCTGGTTACTCAGAGAACCATCACCACTGAACATAAAACCAAATTACAATATTGTTGAAATATGAAGATTAGAGCTCAGCAAATGAATCATTTGGTATGTGATCCCACAAAGGAAAAGGAAATTCCAACACAAGTAAACATTAAGATCAATATAAGAAATACTGTATAAGAAACTAATTGAATAAAATTAGAAAGAAGAAAAAAGGATTCTGATAGGATATAGTGCTAGAGTGACAGATTTAGTGAGAGAAAAAAAAACCCATCAAGAAATTACTGAAATGTCGTGAAATTTCTTCCCATCTTTTTATTTCCTGTGTATATATAAGTTTATTCCCAAAGGTTAGTATACAAAATAATCGGCCTTCAAGTTTGTATGCCTTTGTTTTAGCAGCATCTGTGAAACAGTGAACTCTGCAGCTACATCCATATCCCATTATACCGGTTCAAAACGAGCAAGAAATATTAGTGGAATAGAAACTTGTTTCAGTTAACATTGAATCACAACTCTATCAGCCGTGAAGACCACTGCGGTGTAGAGTTGAACAAATGCTGTATTGGTGACGACGTTAGGCATCAACTACAGTTAATTTTTATAATTCATCTGTATCCATCATGAATAAATCAAGCAGCTGGTGGTGCTGTCTTTCCTTCTTGAGGGTCCTTTTTGAATTTGAATACCCCAGAGAGTCCTTTTCCTTTGGCAAGCTGCTCAATTTCTTGAAGTTTTTGTTTCAGGAGCTCTACCTCTTTCGCCAGCTCTTCATTTCTTTGACTCACTGCCTGAAAGTTATGACATGATAGTTTAAGGCCATTCAGGTTACTTGTAAGAATAATTACCGCTGCAGGATTGCTAAAATGACACGCACAGCCAGTGAGTTACTGCATGGCCTGGTCAAGAGGATTGGATTGACCAGACACTTCAATGGCAAACGAACAATGAAAATCGAAAACAGTGTTTCTAGTACAATAGATGTCCAAATAGGTTAGTCTATTCCACTAGTACAGTAAAATTAGAGGATACACAATTTGTTTGTTCTAATTAACTTCTCAGAGGCTGCCAATCTCTAACACATGCTTCACTTTTGTCAGACGTAAGTACGTAACTAAAGGAAAAAACCTCTAACAGGTTCATATATTTATACTGGACAATATTAGGCACTTAGGCATAAATATACCACCTATAATTTCAAAGGCTTGCATACCATAAATATTTAATAAAGTAATGATAATAGAGTATATAGTCTAAGCAATCTTAAACATAAGAAATATAGAAAACAAATTCAAATAACAGTCGCTACAAAAAGAAGGAAGAAATTTTGTAAAGTTTTGATAATGAAGCTACAATGCATCAATATGTAGATCTCTGTACAGTTGAATAGGCTGAATATATGGTTCAAAATCATTATTGATTTAGGGGCATACATGAGCGAGAGGAACTCTAGAAAAAAGAGAGATTCAATACCTCCAGTTCTTGCAAAAGTAAGTCTACAATAATAATAATAATAAAGTGCATAATGTTACCTCCAATTCTTGCCTGCGAATTTCCTCCTTTTTTGCTTCTGATCGAGCACTTCTTTGAACCTCAAAGATAAGAACTGCTACTCCAACCTATAAATTACAAGTATCACTCATGAGAGAGGAGATTAATCAATTAATATATTCTTAGTTTCCGGGGGTATGACTTCAAAGGAAGGAAAATGAAAGTGACAAGTTCCTCATTAAGGCAACAAGAATAGAAACCAAGACATGAACATTTAATCTAATCATCATAAAGCAGCCCGTCTTACAACATCAAAGCATGCCAGGTAGCAGTTTGCTCGAGAATCAAAGATCCACAGAGTCATGCTCGAGAATCAAAGATCCACAATTTTAGGTTTCTGATGAAGTTTACTCAGACACATGACTGATATACATGTATATAATGTTTTTTTGGAACTTCATAGAGTTCTACACAACAGATCAAGATATGAACTATATTATTGTACTTTGAAAAAAATGTATCTATGTAGAGAACTTTTATGTAGGGAGTAATTGTTTTATAAAATGGAAAGCGGTTCCTCGTTCACATAAAGGTATTACCCACTCTCTACTAGTATTACAAAAATCAAAATGGAAAATATATGATACCGAGAAGACAAATAGCTCGCCCAAAAGGTCCACAGCAGCTTGGACGGCTTTTTCCTCATTTAAAGGCCTAATTTCCACATCAGTTGCATGACTATATATTCTTCTTTGCATTCTTGTGGTGATCCTGTGATTAGACTGACAAGACAAGGGCCAAAATGAGTCAAATAGTTTAATTTCTTATAAGGAGATAAATATACAGAGATTAAGTATACCAGATAAGATATTCAAAGAGCAGTCTTATGAAAAGAAGGATTCACTAAGCTTAAAGAAGGATTCACTAAACTTAAAGTATAATCATACCAACTGAAGATATCAGAACTAAGATAATCCTGAAATTTAGATGCATTAAGAACAAATTTGAGTTAGGTTATGCTATCCTGCACAACATCAATAATTTTGACACATTGAGGCATGATGTTGTGTGACAACAAAAGAATCACAGCTTATAAGCCCTCATCTTAATATTGCCAATGTTTTAACAAATCAATGAACTCCATACTATCGTTGCAATCCTTAAACTAAAACCACGGTCAATCTAGTAGAGTGGAGCTTTTTATGAAAGTAAGATTCATACCGTTCTCATCCCTGGCTTATGAATAAAATCAATCAGAACATAGCAGAAAGCATCAATTTTAAGTAACTGTTTCCAATGCCAATCATGGTCTCTAATAAATTCCCTTACAATATATGTTAGTTATTAACTATTAGGACAATGCTCTTGAATTATATCATAACTCTATCCAGATTATCGACCATTTCCATTTCATTTGATAATTGTATAAGTTCTGAATTTCGTGAAATAGCTAAATCTCACTCCACATATCTACTAAGATGACATGAATTTCACCTCAAAGAACAAACCAAATCAAGCCAAGTCTTTTCCCATTAAATGCGATCAACTATATGAATAAAACGTCTCCATTCAGCTCTATGTTGGGTCATTTCCTCCATTAAACCCATATACTCGAGGTCCCTTGATATGGTCCCTGTCACCTTGATACGGTCTCTGTCACCTCAAAGAACATAATTTTAAATATTTTCTAATACGGAGTATCATTTCTGAAAAAACTTGGTACCATTCTTTTCATACCCCAAGATAAAAACATCACAAAACCCTACAGAACAATCCAAATTTTCCACTAAAATGATCAATTTTTAAACAGCTAAAAAAAATCAAACAAACCCACAATAACAAACAAAATATAAACAGATCATTTGCAACACATACTCCCTCCGTCTCAATTTAATTGATCATCTAGCAAAAACTTCTTGTTTTATTATAGTTATAGTCGATCGTTTACTTTATTAAAGCAACATTTTTGCATTGGAGTTAAACAAGTTATCTTTCGTCTCCTAATATTCTTAGCAAATGATATAGACACAGCAGTTTTCTCATATCCAGAGCAATATTTGATTTAAAGACAATATTATTCCTCTTTAATTGCGTCAACTTCAACAAATACTACCAAATTCATTTTTTTCTGATTTAAATATTCAATCCATACATTTATTCAATGTGGAATATAAGATATTCATTTAAATATGAAATCAAATCACTTAATTAGATAGGGTTACAATTGTCGTTCAAGCCAAATATTGCTCTGGAAATGGGAAAACTGCTCTGGCTATATTCTTATTTTCATTGTCCTTGAAAATAATAAACCAACTGGTTTTATGTTAATAAAATATTTTTGAGCACGATGATCAATTAAATTGAGACGAAAGTAGTACGAGTATTAATAAACATCATTCCAACAAACAATTACCCAAAAAAAGCCAAGTGCTGAAAATGTGGAATTGAGGATGAATAAATAAAAACCTGAGCAATGCTGACAATAAAATTTCTGAACTTTGGATGTTTTCCAGCTTCTGACTTGATCCTAGCGGCTATAGGTTTACTCAATGTCTTCAAAGCAAGTGTCCCTAACTTCAAAACTGGAAGCATTATTTATTATTCACCCTTTTCTTGATTTCTTTTATTGATCCTTTCAAATAAATGATCACAAAAAGCTATACCCAAATACAATTTGTGGGATATGTTTTTATGGGTATGTATATATTTGTGATTTGTTGCTTAAAGATTCAAGTTTTGACTAATTCAATGGATTCGGTTACTTGGGGGGAAAGCCTGAATGGGTATATAGAGAAGGTCAGAGGGAAGCTGACTAGCGAAATGGTGAGTGCTCATGGACGTGTTAGAATTCACTGTTGTTGGACTCCAATACATACGCACCAAAACAGTTAAAATGTGAGGTAAAGTTACTGTTTTGATCTTTTACGAACAATCGACATGTTCATCGATTATAGCTAATAAGCGAATTTCTATAATGCTTGTAAAGAAACAAGCAAATTATTTGAGTATTAGTTTAATTATAAGCAAACCAGCAATCTAACATTTTGGGGTTTATGAATTTAGTGAAGCCTTGACATAATTAGTTTGTTAGGCCCAGAAGCGTGGTTCTTTGTTTTTAAATATAGAGACATTCGTGCTTATATATTTAAAGAAAATGTAAATTATTACGTAGGGTAATTAATAATTAATTACGTAAGAATGAATTAAATAATGATGAAAATGGCTAAAAGCAGCGTTGCGCCGACTGCGAGCGATATCGTGACGGCAGTGATTCGCCTGCCCAGATAGTAATGGATTGAATAAGTTGATTAACTACATCTTTGGTTAGCGGCACAGGCGTCTGGTCAAACTTTCCAATACAATGATATCGGAGGGATAGGATTATCGATGTTGATCGTGTGTAAAATTTCTGATTAAGATTTGACAAATTAGTTCTGATATAGCGAAGTGATTCGTAATTTGAGAGATGTTGGATCTTCTGCGATATAAAATGATTCCCTGAAATTGACATTCACAGCAAAGTCTTTGTTGGCGATTAAAGCTGATCAAAGATATTTGGAAAGACGGGTTATTCATAACGGCGTCGGTAAATGCGCCGAAATCACGACATTGTATGTCACGGCGTGTACACATTCGGGCAATGTCATCCATTTATGTAATAACCCGTTGCGAAAAAAAAAAATTTAATTTTTCGGTCGGCGGTGGGACCCGGGAATAGTATAATTTTTTTCGATGATGATATTATTTCGTAAAATTTTTAGCCGAATTTCATTTATAATTTAGTAGTGTTTGTCATGGAAGAATTTTATCTTTGAAATCGGGTTCGTGGAGATTTAAATGCGATAAAGCGAGAGAATTAGCAAAGCAAAGCGGAGGCTAGATTTTTTATAAATATCTTTAGAAACTTATCCTCATCCTTAAAACCAAGTCATCATCTTCATCTTGTTCCATTTTTTGGCGAAATATTCACCCTCCCCACTTAAAAATTTCATTTTCGTTCTATAACCCCGATTGTCCTTTCGAACTTCGAAGATCGGTTGTAGAGATATTGTTCTCCCCATTCATTCTCTTGAGTTAAGGTAAGAAATTTCAAGTCTTTTCGAGATATTTCTTGGTTTTGACATAGTTGACTTTTAGTTGACTTTTCCATAATTGAATTTTATGATAAATCTTAGTTGGTTATGGGTTCTGTGACGTATTTGAGTGATGAATTCGTGATTTAGAGATCGTTTGAGGACGTTATGGTCGAGTTGACTTTTAGGTTTTCGGTTGACTTTTTATATGGATATTTTTATAAGACTTTAAATGTGTAGGAGGTTATATTGGGACCTTATTATAGTTGTTATGATGTTAAATTGGTGATTTAAAATTGATTAAAGGGTGTTATGTTGAAAAGTGTAAATCCGGTTGAGTTATAATTGATATTTTCGGAGTATAGATTGTTAATTATGGACTTGATGATTAGTTAGAATAACTTATAAATTGATTTGTAATGAGAAAGTGATAAGATGGAATTTAGCGAGAATCGGTGGGTTGTGTCGATGCGATTATAATTCGATGGATTTATCCGTCCAAGTTATACCATTTAGAGATAGTTCCCACAGAGTTGGTTATGTATCTTAGAGCCTTAGGTATAGTAGTAGGTCTTGATTATATTTTATGGGTGTTATTTGGCGTTGATGGAAAGAGGCCGATTCACGGCGATTGTTTTTTAAGCGAAGGTTTTCACGGTAGCTAAGCGGAGGTGAGTGCTTATCTCGCGGGTGTTACTTCACGTACTTACTTTAAATTGTGTGGGCATGTTATTGTGATATGATTATGTGAGAATGATATACATGTTATTATGATATGATTATCAGAGAATGATATACATGTAATTTGTGTTATGATTACGTGAGCTAAATATACATGTAATTGTTATATGATTATGTGATTATATTACTGTGGCGTTGAAGATTGCTTGAGGTAAATGTAGCTTGAACTCGACTTATATTCGATTTATATTGGCACTTTAATAGAGCGCATGATTTTACGTGGCACTTGTTGGCGATTGTGTTTATTTCTGGGTGTGAGATGTTTTAGGCTGTGTGCTTGGATATTGTTTGGGGTAGAGTAGGCGGTTATTGAGAGGTCTTTGGTTAGAGTTATACATGACTTGAGGGTGACTTGAGTATCGGGGGGTGACCTATAGTTGGGATTAGTAGGAATTAGGTGACTCTCTGCCCATGCGGGATATGTAGCGCTATTGGCGCATACTACGGTACTAAGCGTGCGGTTTGGCCTTATGCCCGGTATAAAGCGGTATGACTGTTTTGGTAAGCTTTCTTTGTGTGCATTGTCAGTTATTGGCCACATCTTCTGCGGTATAGCGTGCGGTTGCCTCTTGTTATAAGAGCGGTATGAGTCTTTGATCGCTTTCTTTGTGTGCATTGTCGATGTGGCCTATCTTCTGCGGTATAACGTGCGGTGTGCCTTATACTTAGTGTATAAAATGATTGTCTTTATCTTTGGTATTATAAGAAGCGGTATGCGCTTATCTTTAGTGTATAGAGCGTGCCCAATACTTAGTGTATGAGTGCGATGTCTTTATCTTTATTATTATAAGTGCGGTGTGCGCTATACTTTGTGTATAAGTGCGGTTTTGGCCTTATCTTTGCGGTACTTAAGTGCGGGGGTGATTATTGATTAATTAAAATTCTTGCCCGAGGTAGGCAGTTGAGTATATATCTTGGCGTTAGAGGATGGTATCTTTGGTGGGGATATGAGAGATAGTAGGTTTGATGACTAGAGTTTTAGTCATTGTTGAGTCTATTGATTTCTTCTACGAAATTGTGTGCTTGAACCTTCTATTATATCTTCATGTGTATTATGCGAGATTTCCCTGCGGAATTATGTTGTATGACCTTTTTAGGTAGTCCTGGATATATCTATTTTATTCATATTTGACTATTATATTATTGACTGTCTCGTTCCGTATGGTAAGTTCACCCCTGTGTTAAGTTTCACTAAGCCTCGCTGACTTCGCCGCACCGCGTGGGCGGCATTTCATTTGTCTTGTGAGCGGCAGTTGAGCCAAGCGTTTGAAGTTTTTTTTTGTTAGGTAATTTAGGTGAGCATCGGGTGGCGGAAGGATCTCGCGATGCGATTTTGATGTGTAGTCAAGCTGTTTTGATTGTTGTATTTTCCTTTTAAGCTTTTATTGTCATTTGTCATTTTGTATTCGAGGATCTGATGCGTATCATCTTAGCCTTGCCGGCATTACTTTATTTTGGGATATGTTGTGTATATATATATGGGTTTGTCGTTTCGATATCGGTGATGGATTATAAATTTTGCTTGTTTGATTTGGGAAACTTAATTGTGATCACATTTTTGAATGAAGCAATTGTATTTTAAAGCGGAGTAGATCCATCGGTTTAGTGACTAAATTGTTCGGATTTTAATGGCTATAAAGGCGGCCGACACAGGGCGGAATTAGATCTGATTATCTACGAGGCAGACTGAGGTGAAATATTATTATGAGAACAAGATTAAATCGACATTTGAATGGCGCTAATATCCGCTCGTAAAGTGGGTAATTAAGTAGAAGAATTCGACAAGAAGATCGTTCCTAACCCGGTGCCATTAAATGGCGTTCATGTCGCCAATGCGGCTGCTACAAGCCCCGCCCGATTACCATCTCCGTGGCCACATTAGTAAATTTTTCAATATAAGGGGAGCATATACGGAGGAATTGAGTCGGCGTAAATAGGGCCTTGTAGTCGTAATGGTCCACGAAGGGTGATTTATGCAATCTCATGGGAGAGGGGGACATTCGGGTTAGTGATGATTGTGTATTCGGTGTCCCGGGGGACGATGGACTACCCGTATGATGGCTTTTTGAAATCTTTCATCGAGGCTGCTGCGACAGAAATACAGCTTTGGCAGCCGCGCCAAACCATATGCGTTTCCTAGGAGATTGTTTGTAACCAATAAATTTCATCACTTTCTCAAAAGAAGATGCCATTCTAACCTTGGCTTTCTTTGATTTACTCGGTTTGGCTCTGACTTCTCGGGCGCCTATGGTTGGGATGTTTGGGTTTCGACAATATTCGATAACGATTGGAAAACCTGGCAATGGTCGCGGAGGACTTCCATCGTTATCGTGTACTAGTCGATTATTTTTCGTCGCCCCTCGTCGCCAACACATTGGAAACTCTATGTCAACTTTGCGATACTGGTGTATGTCACTAAGAGGAATGTTAATCCTCGATGGGTGTATTGTTGTAGTACATGGACCTGAGGTAGACAATGTGTGTTCGTCGAATGCTTAACTGCTAACTTTGAAATCACGACCCCTACCGCTCACATTTCTTCCAATTCCCGTTTATTAGATGAAAAGCTTTCATTGATATTTTTCTAACCAGGTTCCTAAAAAGGTTAATGTGCAATATCGTTGTCCGGACCCTAGTTCCACTATACCTCGACACTTTTTTTATGTCAGTAATTTGACCCTTCATGACTTTATGAAGTGTATGAAATATGGTGTCGAACGGATAGTTTCGTCCTTTCAAGTTCCGCTTGACCCGGTGATGTTCCGCCGACCTGAAATTTAATCACATGTCATTGAACTCTATTTGTCATGTTAAATATGATGGAGAATACTATGGATATATGAGTACAAATACAAATTCATAATTCCGGGGATTTTAAAAGTGCTTACTCGTTATTCAAGAAATGCATATAATTGATATATGAGCAGTACTTACGGTGCGGAGTAAATTCCACCAAAATTCACACGCTTCAAATTCACAATGTGAATTTGACTTCCCTTCAGCTCCTTGTTGTAATATCAATGGAAATGCGATATCTACAGTTGGTCAGCGCGGGAGAGGTTGAATGAGAACGATTTATGCTAGTATGAAGGATGAACAAAAATCAAAACCCAAAGAAAACTTCTTGGAGAATTTCGGCCAAAAGGGGAGGGTGGCTATCTTAGGGGTTTTTGATGAAAATTGACTTCTAATTCTTATGTCATGAAAAAACCTAAAGTTTGCTTATATAGGGCTAGGTTAAAAGCCAGGCAGATACTTGTTTCCGTTAAAAATATTAGCTTGACTTCGTTAACTCTATTAGTTCGTTAAGACCTTAATGAGTTGTTAATGAAGTTAGTATTTAATTAATTTAATTAAATAGTAATGAGTCAATATCAATAATCTTTCAAGTTATTGATAAATGCTAAAATTACTCGAACCAATTAAATAACTATTTAATTAGTTACCATTCATTCAATGATATTCTACATAAGATGTAGAACCACTTGTAATTAAGAAATACATTTACCAATTACTCTGGGATCTCTTTAATTTCATACATGAAATATAAGCTTCAGCGTCATTTGTATGTGTGTGACCTTGAGCTCGGATAGTAAGTTGTATAATAATAAAAATTGACCCGATTACTATTATTATAACGATTAATGAGTAAGATCTATGATATTTCATAACCCACTTAAATTATCATGAGAACCCAGCGCTAGTAATATCTGATTACTAAGTTGAACACTAAGTTACGATAATCACATTTAACCAGTATTAAATGAATTGATACAATTGTCGCAACGGGCATAATAAATGAAATCAATTCTCGTTGATTTCCAACAAAAATAGACTCTTTGTATACAATGATGTTTTATATTGAATAACGTACACATTGGTTGTATAATGGCGAAGTGGAAGTACGGTGGCGGTGACAAGCGAGGATATTAAGGCAAGGGATGATCATGTAGTTTCGCTTGATAATCAATCAATCCGTACCAGCCTCGGTACTCAGATGTTACATGTTCATGCGCCTCGTTTCATACCGTTGGTTGCCCGTGTGGCCCGGTTCAGCGTTGTTTGAATCCTCTCTGATGTCTGGTAGGCGTCGCGATTGAAGACGATGCTCTTTGTAGAACACATTGCTCCCGATGTGTCGTAGGCATAAATGGTGTCGGAATCTGAGAACACTTTCTCGGTGCCAATATCGAAATTAGGTCTAATGTGACAAGTATGTGGCCGCTAGCGTTTATCAAATAATGCACGGAGCCACGTCAAAACCCACGTATAATTTTCTCTTCGAGGAAAGCGTAACATACCGTGAAAGGTTTGGGATTTTTGTTTGTACTCGTAAGCTCGACAACCTCGGTAATGCTATGCCATCCGTGTTTGTGTTATAGGTGGTAAGAATTATAGCACTGGCATGGGAGGTGGGTAGTGAATACCACATGTCAGTGTTGACAAACCCAGCGGCTCTAAAGTCAAAGAAGTATTTATTCTCTTTCAAAAGAAACAAAATTTTGCAATGGCGTCCTATTTCCTCTTTTCTCTTTCACATTATCTTAGCATTTTATATTGTAAGCTTCGAGTGAGGTCATTAACATTTCTCGAATTCGACCCTCTTTTAATGATCTGAAACATGTCGCTTGGAGGTAGCATCATTTATTCTTATTCTCGGTGTCTCGTACCGTGAGTCTTGATACGGCCCAACTGAACCCCTCGGCGTATGGAGGAAATGGATGGTTATGTCTCACGTACTTCACTTCAATTTCGCCGCAGGCCTCCCGCGTTCGCGTACTCCTTTCCGATTAAGCGAAATTCATCACCCGGCTTTACGGGTTGGCGTCTCCGATGTGAATTTTTCTTATTAGTTCTATACTCACAGTCGCCCGACTCTGAAACTGGGAAGCGTGATCCCTTTGTTGAGTCCGTTGTTTACTTCGGTTGTCAGCGTAATGTTCTGTGTTGCCACAACCCGAACATGTTTCTGAAGTTCTTTTCTGCTCCGGAATCCTCCTTCTGGATTACTAAATTCCTCGTTTATCGATCGATCTTCTGATTTTCATAACTAGCGAGTGACGGTGTATAATTAATGACATTGGATCGTGTCGGTAAATTGGGTTCTCCGGTAAAGTCGTAACTACCGAGATTGATCAAATCGTAATTATATATATTATCCATTATATAAAAGGATGTATATATGATGTAGTATAACTTATTTAATTTGATAAAGTAAATAATATGTTATAGTAACTGATTTTTAATTTTGATAATATGAAGTTAAATATCGGGTTAAATTTATTTATAGGCATTACATAAAAAACATGTTTTTTCGTATAATCGTAATTTTATGAGCAGAACCAGTATTGCCTCATTTTAGAAATTCAAAGCTACACTTATTAAGATATGGCATAAAGAAATTCAAAGAATTGTTAAACAGATCTAATTGACTTTATTAAAATAGTTCAAAGAATCTTAAACATAAATTCAACATTTTACTCAACCTAACCCCATCCAATTCATTTTAATTGACTTTAACTATATTATTAAAAAATTTATTATTATGAAAGTATTTTAAAGTTCAATTTTGTCAAAGTTCAATTTGAAAGACGAATCCAAATTGTTAAATTATGTCAAAGTTTAATTTTAAATTAGTCAAACGACAATTAAAATGGATTACACGAAGTAAAAAAATTCGAATCTTGCCAACCTTATGCACGTGACTTGATTTGACTCATGATATTCACATAACAGACTATATATAACGAATTATGCGATGCTTCTTAGGTAAACTAACAAACCAATTTCCATAATTTATAAGACAACAAGAGCAAAGGCCATTAAGCGTTTCCTTACAGATATTGAAACAATTTTCTTACAACACGGTCTCCCCGAACCTACCAACCTTTCTTGCCAAAAATGACGATGAGACAACACAACTTTCCGCAAAGCGATGTTGATAAGCGAATTTGCCCGATGTTTGATGAAAACAAAAGAATTCGCCGTTCTTTATATGCGAAAGAGGTGAATTGTGTGGTGTTGTTTCTTAGTTTATAAACACTCTTCAGTTGATTCTTAAGCTTGTAAATGTCTACATAATTCGTTATTGGCTTTACTCGCCGTATCTTGTAGTCATAAAAAATAATAACATCGTTAGATTCGTCTTCTTCTTATCTCCGTTGTGTTCGTTTGTGAGAAATAAACAAGTCATTTAACACATAAGTATATCATTTCATGTTAATTTCAATTCAATTAATTGAGATTGTGTAATACTTTCAACTCAAATTGAGATTATGTGATAAAATTTCGATTCAATTGAGATTATGTAATACTTTCAATTCCATTTAATCAATTGAGATTATGTAATACTTTCAATTCAATTTGAGATTATGTGATAAACTTTCAATTCAGTTGAAATTATGAAATTATTGAAATATGTTACAAATGTTATCAATTGAAATTATGAAATTATTGAGAATATGTTACAAATATATTAGTTAAGATATGTGATATATGTCCAATTGAGATTATGTGTAATCTTTTCAAATTACATCAAATTGTTGTTAAATCGGGGTAGAACCTAGCGAATTTAGCCAATGTTTATATACAAACGACCTAGTTTACTTCTTGTTCCTTTAGCAAAAAACACTAAGAAACAATGTTAGAAACACTATAAACAGAAACAAAGTTCGCTTGTTTTCCTCGGTAACAACACATCCACGTGAATGACTTGACTATCTTTCACTAAAATCGAGGTTCAAGTAATAGGTACCCGTGTGGTATAATAAGCAATTTATTTCGTGTTTATTAAACAATATTCAGGTATAATTGGTTGTCTGTCGCGGGTGGCAGCGTATGATCAGTGGAATATTTGATATAATTGGACTATAAGCAGGGCAACAAAAAGCAGTGTCTTATTAGCGAGCATCAAATGATTTGGCGCCATGAGGCAGAGCGGTCTGTTAATGGTATTTCTTTGAGGGCGACATTATTTGTTGATAAATTTGGGACTCACGCTCCGTTAAAATACTTAGACTTCTTTGGGCGTGGCAGGGTAGTCGAGTATGCTTGGGGTGCGTTACTTCCGCTGGCCCCAACTAGGAAGGCGTTAAGTGAATCAAAGCAATTGGTTGATAGCCTTTCTACGTGAGGTAATACCGCGTGTAGCAGATTAAATGAATTATTCATGTTTATAGTTTACTTGAAATAATATCATTATTACATTTTCATATTGTAGTGTTGGATCTATGAGTCCTTTATTTTGTTGGTGACCACCAGGAGTACCAAGTAGGTACGGTAAAATCAATGAGAAATTGATTCCACTTTATTATCTTGTTCGCGACGATTGTGTATCGGTCGTTGGTTGGTTAAATGTGATTCTTGGAACTTGTGTTCACCTTAGTAATTGTATATTACTAATTTGGGTTCTCATGATAATTTAAGGGTTATGAGCGATTGCGTCTTTTCATTAATCGTTATAATAATAGTAATTGGTGATTATTATTATTATACAACTTATTATTATCACGAGCACAGAAAGATCGCTACTGTCTGATGACGTTGGATTATATTTCATGTGAAATTAAAGCACATTGCTAAATTGAGAGTTGATTGTAATCCATGAATATTCTCCAATTAGGGATTTTACACATTGATAATGTAAAATAGAAATTGGATGAACGATTAATTAATTAGTCAATTGAATTAATTGATAGTTAGTTGAGCTTGTTAGTAAGCTTGTTAGTTACTAGTAACAACTTTCTGTTAGTATTTGATTTTACTTATCGGTTTAGTTAAATTTAACAGTGGCTTTCATTAAATATTCGGTTGGGCTTTAGGTTTGACATATATAATCGAAAACCTATTAGGTTTTTTCAACATAAGTTTTTCATTTCATGAAATGAAAAGAAAAACAAAGCCTCGAACACCACTCCATTATGGCCGAAAATATCAAGGGAAGGTGAAAATTCTTCGATTTTAATCAAATCGACCATGTTACTTGAAACTAGATAACAGGATTGAACCTCTCACGGTGTGTAACCAACTATTGTTGAATAATGGGATTCCATTCAAACTGTTACGAAGATAACGAAATTGTTTGTCGGTAATCAGTTTTCGAGTGAACATGTATTCAGTTTATTCTAAATAAAGTTCAAGTGCTTCAAAATTGTTGATCGGGGAAGTCGGAGGCTTCGTTGATGAATCAAGCAAGCGCCAAGCCTTTCAAAGGGGCTCGTGTTCTTGCTTTTTTATAGGCGTTTGTAAGGAAACTCTTTTTAAGTATTTATCGTTTAAATTTGTAGTATAGACTTTTTGCCATTTAAACTTAATTGTGTTTGAAAAACGAGATCGTAGTTTCAAATCTTGAAGTATAGATTAGATTCGTAGTTAAATACCGTACAAATGGTAATGGCGTTTTGTTTGAGAATTAATGACAGAATTGACACTATGAACCGTGAGACCCTTCGAGAGGGTCTCGGGTCCGCGATGTCGAACGCCGGGGCCAGGAGTGCCGATGGAGTCCGATAATCGGACCACAGACCTCTGCGATAAGGTCACCTTGAAGCGGGCTTATATGGCGTTGCAGTCCGTCGAGGGCTCGTGAGAGACTGGTCTCGTTGGGTCCACGATGCGAGATACTTTTTGACTCAAATTTTGTGCAGCTATATAAGCCCCTGCTTTTCAAAACCTAAACAACTTTTACTGACTATTTGAACCACAATTTACGAGCATTTATTTCTTTGATAAGCAAAAGGCAAAAAGTCATGCTACTTTATTACTTAATAATCTTTATTGAGAGTTTCCTAGTTGTGTGACAATTCATTCATCTCAAACATTTATTGTTTTGAGTGAAATCCTTATTATTAGGAAGCATAGGGTTACTATTAGGTTGGTAGTGCTGAAATCCTAAGAGTGTGTTCTTGGGTTCACGTCTAGGTTGATTAAGGAGTTGAAATCGCTTAGCGGGTAGCTTGGGTCGTTAGTGGAGACTAAGTGGTGTTTGATAATAGGCTTGAGAGAGAAGTTCTTTGTGTGTGTCAGAAACGTTCTTGTGGCCCAGTTATCTTTGCCCAAAATCCGAGGTTGGAAGCGGCCCGATTCGGCGATGGGGAACGAGAAGCTGGCTAATATCTTGTGTATTGTATTTCTTCTTCCCCTTGCTACTTTACTTTAAGTCATCATTATATTATTACTAATCATTTGTTGTTTTTATTAA